>PVIU01009951.1:0-72853 GCA_004026605.1 Ondatra zibethicus | reverse complement strand
CTCCTTCCCTTCTCTCTCCCTCCCTCTCTCCCTCCCTCCTCTCTCCCTCCCTCCTCTCTCCCTCTCTCTCTCTCTCTCTCTCTCTCTCTCTCCTTTTTGTTTTTTTTTTCATTTTGTTTTGTTACTTTATTTTGAGGCAGGGTCTCACCGTGTAACTCCGGCTGTCCTGGAACTCGCTATGTAGGCCAGGCTGACCTCAAGCTCAGATTCATCAGCCTCCGCCTTCCTATCAAGTGCTGGAGTCAAAGGCACGCACCACACACACAGCTCTCTCTCTGTTTTACTCCTCTTTCACTGAACTGAGGAAATAAAGCAGAAACTCAAACTGGCCTTCTACAGGTAGGGTTAGGACATGACGTGCCGCGCCTTCCCCTGAAGAACTGTTGTCCTCCCCAGCAGCCTCACACTTCAGTTCCCTGTGTAATGGCAAAAATAAAACCAGTGCTGTTCCCCGAATGGCAGCAGTGGGCAGCAGGCACGAGACTATGGTGGGCCACGAGGGGCAGTGAGTCCCAGGCTGGGAGCCTAGGCAGGGTGAGAGATGGAGAGAGGTGGTGAGAGGAGAGGAGCCACGGGCAGCAGCTACCCTTTTGGGAGAGAGAAGGAGAAGGAAAGGCTAGGGCTGCATGTAGGAAGGAAGATCTGCCTGCCTCTGTGGTGGTGGATGGGGAGGGAGTGGGTGGGGCTTGTCTCTTAAAGGGACAGGACAGAACATTACGCCCGGTCCATGCAAACAGACTGGGATAACCGCACAATTCTCATGTTAGGAGAGATTAGTCAAAGTGTTCTAGTACCCACAGAATTTATTTTGAAGTCCTTATACTGCATTTGGAGGCTGAGTTACAAGATATAAACAGCTGATTAACAAAGATGAGTTTACAATGAGTTTTTAATAAGTGGTTATAGAAAAAAATCTGCATAAAAGAAAGCATTTTGCTTAAGACTGGGACTGTAGTTCAGTGGTAGAATACTGGCCTAGCATAGGGGAATCCCTGGGTTCCATCTTCAGCAGCACAAACGTACAAAGATGAATAAAATAGTTAGCACATAGCCCTTAAATCTCTTGTGATGGCTGTTCTTGGCTGTCAACTTGACTGTATCCGGAATGACTACAGTCCAGAAATGGAGGGCACACTTGTGATCCAGATGACCTTGAGGCAAAATTACACATGCCTTTAATCTAGAGTTTGAGATGGGAAGACACACCTTTAATCTGGACCACAGCTTCTGCTGGAAGCCTGTATAAGGACATGGTAGAAGGAAGATTTTGTTTGTTCTCCACCTGCCTGCCCTCAGCCTTGTAAGCACATCCATTCCTTCACTGGCATTGGTGCCTACTTCTTCAGGATTCCAGCATAGACAGAAGATGGGCTGAGACACCGGCCTCATGGACTGAGCAACTACTAGATTCTTGAACTTTCCATTCATAGCTAGCTATTGTTGCATCAGATGGACTGCAGCCTGTAAGTCGTTCCAATAAATTCCCTTATAGTTATGTATAGTGTTTTGATATATATATCACATGTATATATATAAACACAAAACTATAGATATGTATATTTATGTGTGTGTATATATAGTATTGTGTTTATATATAGTTCTGTGACTCTACAGAATCCTGACTATTATATCTCTTGATGTAAAATTAGCAAGCAACATTTACCCCTTAATTACCCATCACCTCATCTCTAATCTACTCTCTCATCCCACAAAGCCCTTAAACATTAGAATGCAGTTAAGTATTGGCAGCTTACAGTAAGCCTTCACCTACTGGTCAATACTGCACACCTTTCAAATCTAATCTACAAGCAAGCAGAACATAATAATGCTCCTTTAATTAAGCTGGAAAGAGTCAAACAGATGAGAGATCAAGTTCCCCACAAGCCTGGGAAATCACCTACGGCCTGCTTGGAAGGCGGCAGAGCATCATGGCTAAAACCCCTGCTCAGCAACTCCCACATTCTTCAAGTGTGACTTCAAGAGAAATTTTACATCAAAAGCTCATTGGAAAGTTAAGAGACTCTACAGATAGCTGTTGCCTGCATTCTTAGCAGTCGTAGGTGAGAGATCAATCTGGAACAACCTGGATGTGCTCCAGATACTGCTTTATTATTTCCATAAATTCATGTGTATGAACCTGATGGAATAAAGTCACCAAATTTTAAAAATGATGACTTATAAAAACTCAGAAATATTTGCATAATCCCCTGCAAAGAGAATACCAATTATGTGCTTCATTTCATTAGAAACACACAGAAAAATGAAAGCTTCTTAAGTCATATCTCCAAAAGACTGACTCCAGAGGTAAGCCCACATTAAATGCTCAGACTTATAGAAAGGGGCCTGACTTTTACCGGCACAGAATTTTACTTTATAACTAAGTAAAAAAACACGATTACTTGAGTATTATTTTTCTAAATAATGATGCTGATGTCTTACTATCTTAGCAATATAATTTAGGTTTCATCTGGCTGTGTCAGGAGCCATATATGTTTACAACACAAATGTCAAGAAGTGACAAGCAAGCAGAGCAGCATACGCTAAGCACACAGAAGACCTAGGCTAGGGTCTCCAGTGTCCAACACTGGCACAAGCAACATGGCACTACAGTTCCAGATGACAGTGGCAGCTAAGCACCCATGATCTTTCCCACTCATCTCAAAGATGACAGAGGAAGGGAACATGTCTGATGCTCATGTAGTATGCAGGGCTCATCCCACTTCCTTCAGACTCCCCAGTAGGCACAAGTGACACATTTTGCAACCCACAAGTCAAGACACCAGCCATATTTACACTCCCCTGGTATAGGAGGTCCTTCTGTATTTGGGTTGCTTTCATTGGTTAATAAAGAGACTGCCTTGGCCTTTTGATAGGGCAGCCCTTAGGTGGGCGTAGTAGACAAATGGAATGCTGGGAGAGAGAAAGCAGTGTGGCAGACGCCATGCTTCTCTGGCCCAAGATGGACACTGGTTAGACTCATGCTGGTAAACCACATCCTTGTGGTGAATACAGATTATTAGAAATGGGCTGAATCAAGATGTAAGATTTGGCCAAGAAGAGGCTAGAACTAATGGGCCAGGCAGAGTTTAAATGAGTACAGTTTCTGTGTAATTATTTCGGATATAAGCTAGCCGAAACCAAAAGCAGGCCCGCGGCTGGGCACAGCCTGCTCCTCCTCATGCACTCCCCTCTCAGAGAAGCTCACACTCCTAAGCATATGGCTCACTAAGTGAGCAGCAGCTTGCTAGCATGCACTGAAGCCCTGGTTTTCATCCCAGTAACATAAACTAGGCACACAGATTTGCTTGGCTTACTCAAGGGGTATAAACTGCAGGAAGACTGGAAATTTAAGTCACCTTGGCTACCTAGTAGTTGAGGGAAATCTGGGATACATGAGACCTTCCAGCCTGAAACTTGTTGAATGATAATCTGTTAGAACATTATTTCAACCCATCATGACTAAATGTGGGTTGTTTCCTTTCTAAACAAATCCTAGTGTTAGCAAAGAATTAACTATTAACTAGAGAAAAAAGAGTATCTCTTAAATCCTCTACTAGATATATTGAGTACACGCCTAATCTGTTTTTGAAGACAGACAAAGAATGTTATCTGTATTTTTTCAAAGGGTTGATCTGAGTTGGAATGGGTTAAGTAATTTCCCAATGAAGAAAACCAGCCAACTTAGGAACAATTTGTAATATTTTTTTTACAGAAACTCAAAATCATACCTTCAGTTTTATTAAAGCCAGAAGCTATTGTATGTGTTTATTATTTAGATATGTGTGATACCTGTATGAGTCCAATGAGATCACTACCTGTGGTCAAGCTCATGGGCTACAGTACTCACCAATACTGATTTCGTCATCGGTTTCTGCATCCCCGATACATTCAAACTGGAAGTCTTGCAGAGACTGGGAAAACTTCTGGACGGCCATGGATAAATCTGCAGTAAAGAGAACGACCATGAGGCAAAACGCCACAGGAAATCCCGGGAAAGACAGTTTTGAAAAAAGAGTTTGGCAAATTGAAGCAAAATTTGAAAACCACATGCTTTAAAGTCTGGAACTGCCCTACGTACAGGGTCTTTGACCTTCAAGGAAAAGTGGGGCCAGAAGTAAATAATCTGGAAGCCTGGATCAAGGAATGGGCATTTATGTGAAAACAGAAGGAATGTGGGGGTGAGGAGAGGCTGAACAGTGGTTAGGAAGAGCTCCCTGCACACTCTGAGAAAGGTAGGATCGTGCTTTCCCCCATGGAGTACTGGCTTAGACGCAGAAGAGGAAAGATGACCCAAGAGGCTGTTCACAAAAAGACCAAGTAAATGCACTCCCATCCGGACTTCAATGCAAACAAGGATGAGAGTCTAACGTCAGAAAAGAGATTCTTCTTTATTTCTGGGGTAAAAAATAAAGCACCATCCACGCCCCATCCCTACAAAAGATGCAAATCCTTGGGAAGCAGCAACCTTGGATGCAGCTCAAGAGAATGATTTCTAGTTCTCAGCCTGGCTGCTGGATTGAAAGTCAAGCCCCTCGACTTGCTTGCAAACATAGCCTTGCACTATTAGCTGAACTCCTCTGGGTCTTGGATTCCTGCTATTATACACAAAAACAGAATAACAATGACTCATTTTCATAATTAAATGAATTAATATCTGCAAAGGGTTTATAACAGCAGTGGCAGGTCCTTAAACTCCACTCAAATGTGTCAAATGAAATTAAAAATAAACTTCACAGTACATCAGCGAGGTGATGTTCTCATCTCCCAGAGCCACGCTGACCTTTTACTGCCAACTCTTCACAGATGTTTACAGTAAGAAAATGTACAGTATTTTTCTCAGATCAGATGACTTATGTATTCTATTTAATAGTATTCTTGCATGATTTATAAACCAATGTTAAACCCCTCTATTTGACCCAATCTCTGGGACTAAGATGTTTCCCTCATCAAACTTATACTGGAGTCCTTCAGCTCTGTTCCCTTCCTTGATAGGTCTCTATATATAGCCTGCTCTTAGCAAGGATTCTGCTAAGAGACAAAAAAAATAAAATCCCAACCTAGTCATCTTCTTCAGCACACTCCCACCCCCACTGAACTTCAATGTACAGTACCTTGCCTGTCCTCTGCATAAATCCCCATAGTGTGTACATCATTTCTTGTTATGTTCTTTGCCCAACAGAAAGAGAGAATATGAACCATGTCATGCAGAGGATCTAGCCCAGACACAGGGGTCTAAAGGCAACTGGAGAACCCATTCCAGCTGAGCCAGAGCAGTTACACTTAGAGGCAGAAAACAGAGGCTATATTCATTTGTACTGAGTGATGTCACTGACAGTCAACATGCTTGGGTGCCATGCACGCTGCTTTCCTCCCTGCCTACCTGAGAGTTAAGCATCCGACTTGGAAGACATGACATTAGGCTTTCGTCAACAATAATAGCCATACCACCCATGAAGAGATAACACTAATGACACACTGAGACCTCATTTCATAATAGGAGTACAAAGCACCAAGTAAATGTTAATTACAGCTTCTCTTTCACAACACAGACTTAGGGGGAGAGGTCTACCTGTATTTTAGAAGCATCATTGGATTTACTATGACATTGTTAACTGTACAGGTAAGATGTTTGCATATATAATCTGTCATCCACTGTCAGAAACCATGCTTCCCAAATGTGTTTCTCTAGGATTATGTGCAAACAGAACTCCAGGGGACCATCTTCCTAGATCTGTATCACTGGGTTTACTATGACTTTGCTAACTGCAGAGGTAAGATATTTCTATGGGAGCACATATAATTTGTCAGTCCACTGTTAGAAACCATGCTTCCTAAATATAGCTTCTCCAGCATTAGGAGCGGACAGAACGCCAAGGGGCCGTCTTCCCAGATCTACGCCATCAACTTCACTCTACCATGAGGAGAGCAGACAGTATGCAGGAATGTGAACACAGAGACAGAAACAAAGAAAGGCCTGGTGGCACAACCCTGTCACCCTAATCACTTGTCAGGTGGAGGCAGGAAGATCAGGGGTTCGAGATCAGCCTCAGCTATGTAGCAAGTTTCAATCCAGTCTGGGATTAGACTCAAAAAACAAACAAGAGAAGTCAGAAAAGGGCAGATGTACTGACGCTTCTGAACCGAGAGCACAGTCTAATAAAGGTAGGAAGGATATAATTAACTGCATCAGAGTTGATGAATAAATTCTCTAAAACAGTTAACCGTATGGGCTATAACGAACAGATGCAGCAGCTGGTACCTTCCAAAGCACTCACTCCAAATCAGCCCATAATCCTCACAACAGCCATGAGAATTAGACAGCAGTGTTCCCATCTTACACATGAAAAGCCTGAATTATAGAAAGGGTGTGCACGGACCACCAAGGTGGCTCAGCGGGTAAAGAAGTCCACACATAGGAGGAGAGAGCTAAACTCTCAACTCTGCCCTTTGATGTCCACACATGTGCTGTGGTGTGCATGCACCTCGTCTTCAATTAATAAATGAGTAAATAAATCAGGAAAGGAAAGGAAAGGAAAGGAAAGGAAAGGAAAGGAAAGGAAAGGAAAGGGAAGGGAAGGGAAGGGAAGGGAAGGGAAGGGAAGGAAAGGAAAGGAAAGGAAAGGAAAGGAAAGGAAAGGAAAGGAAAGGAAAGGAAAGGAAAGGAAAGGAAAGGAAAGGAAAGAGAGGATGAGGCTGTTCCCTGAGGTGACCCAGGCTAACATCAGAGCTTGACCAGAACTGTAACGCAGGGAAGCCAGCCAGCATTCCTAGCGCCTGTCACACTGCAGTCTCTGAACAGTGCTGGCAGTTCAGAAGGTACCATCCATCCTGCTCGGGGAGAACTCCACAGGTGTCAGTAAGAACAGGAACTCAAGAAATGTAGCCAGATACCAGCAAGGCTAATAAATTTCAGTGTCCAAAAACTTCTAAAGGATAGCTTCTGTGGACAAACCTAATCATGCCTATCAAAATCCACTGGCAGCAGAAATATTTCACCATCTTAAATAAACCATTTTCTGTCATATAGTTCTGTTATCTCATCCACTTAGAATATATACTTAGGGGCTGGAGAGACAGCTCAACAGTTAAGAGCACTGCTCTTCCAGAGGACCCCAGTTCAATGCCCAACACCCACATGGCAGCTCACAGCTGTCTGTAACTCTAGTTACAGGGGACCTGACACTTTCACACAGATATACATAATATACAGATATACAAAACACTAATGCATATAAAGTAAAAATAAATATATTTTAAAAAACATAGACTTAGTTCATACTCTAGAGTCAGATGGTCCCTTCTTTGAGACTCTTCCATGTCCTCACCCTGTCTCTTCCAGCTCAACACTTCCATTCTTCCTTCACTAACTTATACACAGTGGCTCTTGTAACGCTTTCTCTATTTTACATTTTATCTTAGGTATGTCTATGCCTAAGTCATCCAGCACATTTTAAATACTGTAATAAAGTTAAGAAATCCCATCACCCATGGATCTACCAGCACCTGTTACAATACCTTGTAAGGGCTTACTTGTTGGAAACAGAAGCTGATGGAAATTGGGTAAAGAGCTAGAACTCTCAGAGATCTATGTCCTTCTCTCCTTCTACGCTTTTGCAAGCTCCCACTTTTTACTGTTGTGCACTGAATGAGCAATGCCACCTGCCACGGCTCCTGCTTTTGAACCTGCCCCCATTGGTGACGCTATTCGTGGAGATTGTGGAAGTTTACAAGTTTATGTAGTGGGGCCTTGTGGGAGGAAGTATGTCATTGGGGGTGGGCACTGGGGGATAGAGCTACTTGGGGATACATACATATTTGCTCCCGTTTCTTTTCTTTACCTTAGTCCATTTGTGATTACACACACATGGGGAAAGACGGACGAGAAGAGAGAGAAACAGAAGGGAGAGGAAGCATGAGAGGAGAAAAAAGAGAGGGAATTCAGTAGAAAGAATCCACTGTAGATAAATTGCTGAAATGCTCATGGTAGTGGAACAGGAGCCTTAATTAAACAAAAGGCACCCTGCACACTAGCGGACAGGCCACGTCACACCCTGCACATTCAGAACAGGCCACTCCAGGTGCCCAGCAAGCAAGCCTCAGTATTAATCATCTCAGGGATGTTCTTAGTATGCTCTCTAAAATCACAAGTGTCAGCTTGTTCTATGGAGAAAAGTCATAAGAAAAGCACGCTGGGTGTGGCACAATCCAAGGGAAGCACAGTGGGGACTTGTGGTTTCTACGGCTTTCACTTGAATAAAGTCTCTACATGCTTAGTTTGCAACTTTCTGTTTCATGTACATGTCAGAAAATAATGGTTGTTACATAATTTAGAGAAATCTTCCTCAAGAGACCCCAGAAGAAAACTCAGAGAAAACTCACTCAATAAATGTGGTTTGAAGTGAAGTAAAACTGAGTCAAGGAATGGTCTCTCCCTGTAGGCTTTGAGAGATGTTCCTGGATAGCAGTGGGCAAGCCTGAAGGAGACACAGCAGCAGAGACAGAATTAGCAGGGGCCAGAGTGCCCAGGAGATACAAGGAAGTGCAGGCTACTAAAGGCCACCAAACAAATCTGTCGTGTACTAGGTTGGGACAGAGGGACTTGTACTAGGTTTGGACAGAGGGACTTTCAGTAGTCAAAGAAGGTAAACCCCAATTACCAGGTCGGAATGGCCTCACTCATTAGGAGATGAACATTCTGGATCTTCATCACTACACCCATATCAAATAGGATACATCCTTTCTTCTCAAAGGCGACACAAGTCAAAACATCTCTTTCTAGCATTGGTGGGAAGTCCTGTTCTGTAAATGTTACCAAACAGGAAAGTGGCCTCTGAGTTAGGAAGATTCGTTTCCTTGTGTCACAGATTGAGACAAGCAAACGTGAATGTCACTCTGGGGACTGACTGCTGTGTTTCTGTAAGTAGGAACTTAGCCTCACTAAATTCCAGGTTTCTCTTGTAAAAAAGGAAGATGCTGACTTCATGCAATACTTCTGTGAACATTATATGAAATTGTCCAAGCACAGTTTCTAGTTCAGAACAAATACTCACTCACAACAAACATTAACTATTAAATCCCTATTTATTATGATAGCAAATACAGAATATGAAATATTTTCATTGTAAGCATAACACATTTAATCTGGTATTCAATTACTATCTTCAGGAGGGGTTCAGTAAAATAAACAGTGGAGCTGGCTTCTTAGGAAGACCAAACAGTCTACAGTCCCATGAATGATATGTGTTTGGGAAGCTATTCCAGAAGATTCCTGCCTAAAAATAACAACAACAGAAACCCAATACTTGCCCAGATTTTATCCACAATGTCTATGTAACCACAAATTCCATAGAAATTAAAAATGAAAAGCCCCAAAGATTTCACTATTGCTACAACCTAAGTTAAAAATGGATTGCTCAAAAGACAAAATAAACCACCCACCTCCTACCCTGGGGAAAATACTTGAAGGAGTGAAGGTCTGTGGGAGACTGCAGTTCCCTCAGGTTCTCTTCTTGGTTTCATTACCATTCTGTTTCTATTAGAGACAGGATCTTATGTAGCCCATGCTGGACTCAGACTTAAGCTGTAGTCAAGGAGGACCCTGAACTCGTGAGTGATGGGACTGTAGGTGTGCAACACCACAGCAGGTTTGACGTGCTGAGTGTGGAACCCAGGACTTCCTGCATGCATGATAAGCATGCTGACTGTGAGTGCATCCCCAGGCCCCCACATCTGTGTCTGCTTTTCTCCGGAGTGCCTAACACATCTTTCTACTCAAGATCAAGACTCAAAAGGGATTATGTGTCACCTTTATTTAGTCACTTACCAGACTATTGTCAACTCTTACCATCTACTTCCTTTTTCCACCCAACCCTTCCTGCTATTATACACCGAAGATATTTATTGTTGAATCATGACTTGGCTATTTCAGTTTCCCTGCAAAGCCTATCCTAAGCTGTTATCTTCTATGCTATAGAAGTGTATCATCTTTCCTCTGTAGTTGTGTTGTTTTTTATTCCAGACAGTGACTCACTTTGTATCCCTGACTCCTTTTGCCCCATCCCCCTTTTATTGAAAATAGATCCCCCTCCCCCATGAGATGGAAGTTATACCAATGCTGCTTGGGTGCTCAAGAACCTGAGATTGGATTTGCCATGCACCTACAGGAAAACTAAATACTACTGCTCTGCTAAAGGAAGTAGCAATAACATGACTCCAAATGGCATCAGAGAAGCTTATTCCTGAAACAGTTGGGGACAAATACATAGAGCGACAATTGTACAATGTGTGGAGAGTGAGAGACCTTGGAACACTCAGTCTTACCTGCGAGGTCTCCATCATCTTCCTCCCCCTGGGGCTTGGGGGATCCTACAGAAGAGGCAGCAGAAAGAATGTAAGAGCCAGAGGGGAAGAAGACAGAACAGAACCACAATCTTCTAGACACAGCAGGTTCTGTATTTCATGCATAAAGTTCGAGCCAGAAGTATGTATCCTTAACTTACATTCAAAGAGTCTCTCTCCTTTTGTCTGGGGTTAGGTTCAACTGCCTTCAACCTCTGAGAGTGAGGGCTGCATCATTGTGATGGTTAACACTGAGGGTCCTAACAAGCACGTGTTTGTTATTGTCGTCAGTTTTGAGCATCTCCTGAAGCATCTTGGGTGATTTCCATCAGGTAACTACATGTATTGATATCTATAGCCTTCCCAGGCAATAAGCCCCCAAAGGACAAAGAACCTCCCTTCACAGGATTTTGCCAACTAGTTAAGAAGAAAGGAACTTAGAGTTCAGAGTAGTAAGTTAGGCAAGGTAAAGTGAGGCTTTTCTAGACCTAGGAAAGAGCACTTGGGGATAAGAAGGCAGTGAGCGTGTACAAACTCTCCTCCAGTAACATGGATACTGGACCAAGTGGATGGGGGCTGAGGAGACAGCGAATGGTTAGCGGTTTTCTTTTAAGATCTTTTGTGTAGCTGGGGAGACAAAAAGAGAGGGGAGAAAGAGAGAATGTTGTTGTTGTTGTTTTGGTTTTTAGAGACAGGGTTTCTCTGTAGCTTTGGAGCCTATCTTGGTCTTGTAGACCAGGATCCTGCCAATGCCTCCTGAGTGCTGGGATTAAAGGCGTGCACCACCACCGCCTGGGTAAGAGAAAGAGTTTTTTGACAGAAGTCAGACAGATAGTTTACCTACTAAGGTAAAATCTCAACAATTGCCTTAGGAGAGAGCAATCCTAAGAAATGATGGCTTGTGGGTAAAGGCAGCTGCCATCAATCATGACCAGGAACATGAGAGAACTGATTGTTGCATGAATGTGGCTCCCTGCCCCCAACACAGACACACACAGACACACACACACACAGACACACACACACAGACACACGAGAGACATACACACACGCATAAATAAGTAAATGTAATAAAAGTTTTAATAAAATTAAAAATAATTATCAAATATGATTGAGTGAACATTCAGGGTATTTTGAGGGTTTTTTGTTGCTTTTTTTTAAAAAAAAAAAAAAGATTAAACTATGACTGTAGAAATTGTTCAGCACTTAAGAACAGTTGCTCTTACTGAGAACCTGAGTTTGACTCCTCCAGCTCCAGAGGCTTCAACGCCCTCCTTTGGCCTCCACGGGCACTGAATGTGTGTGCTACACAGACACTGGGAAAAACACATACACATATAATAAAAATAAATAAAACCTCAAAAAAATGTTACAAGAGATTAAACTATCTCATAAACATCAACTACAGAGAAATCTAGAATTGGTTTTATGAGCCAAAATGGGAACAACTTACCTTAAAAATAAGAAGCCCATTGTGTTCTATATAAGAATAAATTAATGTTTCTTAAATCTGAGGTTTCCTGCAAAACACGTGACTCCATTTACCTGATTATATCCTTGTCTTCCTTCATTGTATTTCTCTAACAGTCTTTAACAGCCAATTCTCTTGCCCATGCGAACACACTTATGGTTGGTTGATCATCTTTTATTTCTCCCTCATAAAAGGGACCTCAGAAGGCAGTAAGGGCTGCCTCTAAAATCCTGCTTTAAGGCGACAGTGGCTGCCAGTCCCAGGTCCATCTCTAAAATACAGCTTGCTTTAATAGGGCAGTTGTGGACTTTGTCTTTCTCCTCACAATACTCGGGTTCAACAGTCTCCTTTTCCTTTCAGTGTCTCACAGTTACAAACAAGTCTGGCACGATTGTGCACATCTTTAATGTTAGCATGCAGGAGGAAGGGGCAGGCAGACCTGTGAATTAAAGGCTGGCCAGGACTACATAGAGAAACCCTGTCTCTGAAAAAGGAAAATGCACAGATCCAGTATGAGTGAGGACTTGGGGCATCTGTCCTTGGCCCAACTGACACCATCACTGAGGGTCCCATAACCAACTAGCATCCACAGAGCTGGCACTGCCCACCCTTCACTTCTGACATTCTGCCCAGTGGGTAACAACCATATGTTGTATGGAGATTGCTTGTTGGTTCCTGGCCACTTAGCCTGGAAAAAAATCACACGGAAACTGTATTAATTAAATCACGGCTTGGCCCATTAGTTCTAGCTTCTCATTGGCTAACTCTTACATCTTAGTTTAACCCATCCCCATTAATCTGTACATCACCTACCAGCAAAGTTTCAGCACATCTATTTCTGGCGGCAGCTCTATGACGTCTCCCTTACTCTGCCCTTCTTTCTCCCAGCATTCAGTTCCATCTTCCCCGCCTACCTAAGTTCTGCCCTGCTATAGGCTCAAAGCAGTTCTTTATTCATTAACCAATAAAAGCAACACATAGACAGAAGAACCTCCCAACCACAAGTTCCTATTTCTCATGCTATGAAGAGCATGTTTTTAAGTGATGCTGGGTGTAGAACCCAGGCTATAGTATGTTATAATCCAGTGCTCTACTCCCAAGCTGCAGCCCCAGTCACTAAATTTAAACTCAGAGTTAGTTCCCATTAGAATTGCTTACAACTGCATGATCAAAGGGGAACAAATTAACTTAAGACTTTGGTTAGTGGGGGAGATGATAAGAAAAAAAATACCTTTCTTTCTAAGTTAGTGAGTATTTCCTTAATTGTATAGGCTTTACCATTCTGTTTTTACATTTTTTAAGTTTGTGTTTTATTATGTGTATGCTTAGGGAAGGAGGCATGAGTGCATGCAAGTTCACACACCATGGCACACATGTGAAGGTCAGAGGACAACTTGCCATAGAAAGGTGGTTGACATCATTCATTATATGGGTCTCAGACATAGAACTTCAGGCTTGGCAGCAAGTACCTTAACCCACTGAGACATTTTGCTAGTCTTTACTAATAACTTTAATGGGTTGTGAAATGGCCTGAGGCTACAGCTCAATTGTCTAGTTTGCACAAAACCCTGGTTCTGCTGGACATGGTGGCATGCAATTTTAATCCAAACACACTAGGCAGAAGCAAGTGGAGCTCTGTGAGTTCCAAGCCAGCCTGGTACACATAGCATGGGACAGTGGAGGTCAGAGGACAACTTTCAGAAATCTATTCTTCCTTTCTACCACATGTTCTTGGAATGCAACACAAGTTGTAAGATTTAGAAGCTAGTGCCTCTGACCTGCTGATCCTCTCAGCCACTCACATGGTTTTTTTTTTTATCCATCTCTCTCCTTTCCCCCCCCTTGTATTGGGGATGAAACCAAGGCTTGTTCCTTGTTTTCTTGTTTATTTTTCTGACAGAGTCTCACTATGTAGCCTTGGATGGCCTGGAGCTCCACAAAAGCAAGTCAATGAACAACAAAGAATAATAATAATAATTTAAAATTGTGTGGAAATACAAAAGATCTTCAAAAATGTAATATAAGTAAGAACTTTCTGGGAAAATCAGCTCAAAGAAAGACCTTTCATTTAGTAGGTTAACTTTAAGATTCTCACTAACACTTGAAGAAAATTTGGCTACACAGGAGAGGAACCCAACCTGAGAAAACAATTCAATAAGAAATCCTATCATCCAAAAGCTCCTTGTAGTTGAGAAACTGGCGGTTTGAAGTTTTGAAGTTCTGAAGTAAGCCAGATTTCAAAGGTAGGGAGAGCTAAACACTCCCTCTGTTTGATACGCCTGGGAATGTCAGAGTGACCTCAACCAGGCTGCCCACATGCAGTCTAATTAAACCCTGATATTCCAGGGGGCATCCTTTGTCTCAAAAGTCTCTACTATTCCCAGCAACAAAGTAATTAGAAAGAATTCAGCTTCCTGCATGCGGGAAGCTCCGCAGACAGGCAGTTACTCAAGTGGACACAGTTGGAATACTGGTGTCTGCTGAGTAAGTCTTCCCTCCCCAGTCCCCCAGTCTCACACAGTTGCTAATGACCAAGATCATGGAATGCTCAAAGGAACAACTTGGGGTTTGGGGAATGGACCAAGGTGAGGTTTGCCATCATGTTGCTTGATAATGGATTTCAGTGTTAAATAAAGAGGACTTCCTTCTCAGCCACTCAGAGTTATAGCCCTCATAAACAGATAATACAGAGCACTTAAAATAAGAGACGGCTCAGCAGTTAAGAGCACTTGCTGCTCTTACAGAGGACCTGTGTTCAATTCCCATACATTGCCTGACAGCCACACATAACTCCAGTTCCCGGGAATCCACCCCCTCCTCTGACCTCCACCGGCACTAGGCACACATGTGGTCACATATGAATGCAGGGAGACCACTCACAGACACACAAATCTCATAAAATCTGTTGCACGAATTCTAATTGACCTTAATAATAGAAACCCCTGGAGCCAGATAATGTGGTAAATGCTGAAAGATCAGAGAGACAAAGGAGCAAGCCACAACCAACTCTTACCTGGCTAACTCCTCAGCCAAAAAATGGTTGAACTCCTGTCCCCTCTTGCCTTACATTCCTCTCTCAGCCCTGTCTCCATCTCCCTAGTGCTGGGATTAAAGTTATCAGCTACCACCACTTAGCTCTGATTCTCTTTTTGACTGATTCAATCTTCTGTAGTCCAGGGTGGCCTTGAACTCACAGAGATCCATCTGCCTCTGTCTCCCGAGTGCTGGGATTAAAGGTGTGTGCCACCACTGCCTGGCCTCTATGGCTAACTAGTGTGGGTAACTCCGCACTCTCATCATCAGGCAAACTTTGTGTTAAAGCACAAACAAAATATCACAGCAAGAATCTTTTAAATATTACTTAATAATATGTGCATAATCTGTAGGAAAGTTTTTAGACTACTTGTTAATCTTGAGTGTGTTTTATTATTTTGTGTGTATGTGTGTGTGTTTGCATGTGTCTGCATGTGTGAGAGTGAACATTTGCCACTGCACATGTATGGAGGTCAAAGAACAGTGTTTGGAAGTTGGTTCTTTTCTTCCGCCATCTTACGTCCTGGGAATCAAACTCAGGTCATCAGGATTAGCAGCAAACACCTTTACCTGATGAGCCTACGGCTGAATTTTAAGTAAGAAAAATGGGAATCAAATGAGTGAATGATGTTGGATATCATAGCCCATGCCAGGTGATCCTGTCTCCAAAAAACAAAAATAAAAAACAAACAAGCAAAATGGTAAATGGTGTGATGAAATGAGTTTTTTCTTCAGTACTATATTAAAGAACAATATCCTAGAACTCCAGATTGACAGAGCAGACAAATGTTATTTGAGGCATTCGAAAAATAGGTTTAACTTGTTAGGGGGATGGATAAGTCCATCCTGATTCTGTTATCTGGAAAACTCACGAAGCCTTGCTCCCTTTCCTCTTACATAAAACGAAGAGAAAATCCATGTGGCTCATTTCCCTGTGTATTTCAATGAGATGGGTGCTAATAATAATGACTTGAGAAAAATCTCTTCATGTACATTTAAGGTAGTAAGGATACCTGTAACTGGCCAGTTTATTAAAGGTGGAACATAGAACCTAAATTGTCATGAGGTAATTAAATTCCTCTGTCTTTATCAAATCACCGTACTATAAGAGACATGGTGCTGACTCAATGGGCATGTACTAAAACCTTCAATTTTAAAATGTAGGTTGTTGTTAAGTTTTTTAAAACCTCCAAATAGTTCCAAAATTGCTTTAGTGTTTCAAAATGGAGTAGGATAGCAGAAAATGAAGTCTGTAAACATGTGGGATAATGAGTTTATTGAAAACAACTCACAGAACACACAGTGTAAGTGGAGAATAAGAATCTTTGTACCCTGACTTCCAAAGCAGGCCAGGCTTCTACCACTCAACAGTGTCCTTTCTTGTTTTCTGTGGAAGAGTGAGGCGTGGCGCCAACATACTTCCACATCTTGTCCAAGGCAGTGGCTTCTGTCTTCTCCTTTCAAACGCCATTCATTATAAAATATTTCCAAAGTTTAAGAGAACATTCATCATATTAGTATGTGAAAAACTTCCCTTTGCCATAACCGCATTGCCCATATTTAGCCATGATATTACTGGAGACTTGAAACTTCCATTTGGTTCAAGAAGAATAAAATGAAACGGAATGCAGTGAGAGCCCAAACATGCTACTTCAGTACTGTAAGCCCATCACCCAGCATCTCGCTCCATTTAAGCTGTGCATGACTTTGCATTTTTTTCCTGCTTGATAAAGTGTACTTTATTATTAGTTGTGAGAGTGTTTTTCTTTTCAGGGCTTAAAAAAACTAGCTTGTTTGCTTAGAATGGAGTCTTATGATGTCTTAATTGTTAACCTGACACAATCATAAACTACATAGAGAGTCTCAATGAGGGACTGTCCAGATCAGGTTACCCTCAGGGAATGCCTATGGGGGAGATCATCTAGATCAGGTTAGCCTCAAAGAGTATCTGTGTGGGATCATTTAGATCAGGTTAGCCTCGGGCACATCTGTGAAGGGTTATCTAGGTCAGGTTAGTCTCTGGATTTGTCTGTGAGGGGTAATCTAGATCAGGTTAGCCTCAGGACATGTCTATGAGGGAGTTATCTAGGTCAGGTTAGCCCTAAAGAATGTCTCTGGGGGATCCTCTAGATCAGGTTAGCCTCAGTCACGTCTGTTGGAGATTATCTAGATTAGGCTAGCCTCTGGGCTTGTCTGTGAGGAGGTTATCTAGATCAGGTTAGCCTCAAAGAGTGTCTGTGGGGGATTATCTAGATCAGGTTAGCCTCAAAGAGTGTCTGTGGGGGATTATCTAGATCAGGTTAGCCTCAAAGAGTGTCTATGGGGGGATTATCTAGATCAGGTTAGCCTCAAAGATTGTCTATGGGGGGATTATCTAGATCAGGTTAGCCTCTGGGCATGTCTGTGAGATGTTAATCTAGATCAGGTTAGCCTTGGCACAGGTCTGTGAGGTGTCATCTTGATTATTTTAATTGAGCTGCGAAATTGCTCACTGTGAGTGGCACCATTCACCAGACAGGAGATTGTGGACTGTATGAATTGAGCAACAGATCATTCATTCATTTTCTCTGTGTCTTGACCATGGCTGAGACTTCCCACATCAAGACACTGCCACCTTGACTTCCCAGCAATGATGAACAGCAGCCTGGAACTGCAACTGGGGGTCAAATAAACCCTTTCTCTTTTAGTTGCTATTGTTGGAGTATTTACTAAAGCAGCAGGAAATAAAATTTAGGACATAAACTTGTATCAGAAGTGGGATCAGCGTTGTGTCATTCACGGGCTTTTGGAACTATGCAGGAGAAATACAGAAGAGTTTGGAGCTCTGTGCTGGAAAAGTCCTGAGATGCTGTAAGCATAGCTCAAAGGCCAGACTGCGGAGGGTCCAAGAAAGGAGAAAAACACAGACAGGAATCAAAGCCTGACTCACAAGGTTTCAGGGTAGAACAAAGGCTCTAGCAGGAAGTTGGATAAGGACCATTAATGTCATATTCTGGGCCAGAATACAGCTGCATTTTGCCTATAGCCTGAGAATTTTTGAGAAAATAAATTTTAAAACAACAGACTAATTTCTCTGGAAGAGGGCATTTCAAAACAGCATAAAATTTCAAAACAGCGTAAAACAGTATGCAGCCTAGTTTTAATGGTTATTCTTCCATGTCTACAGTAGACTAAAGCAGCAAGAGGAGCAGGAACAAAGTCTGCAGTTGGGAGAGGGAAGGAACACTGGGAAGCTTAGGTTGCCAGGCAGGTAAGTGCTGCAGAGGGGGCTGTGACTGTGAGAGATGGATGCCATTAAAGAGGTGTCGCGGCTCCATGGCAACAGTGGGGAAGACCCGCCCACCAGAAGCTCCAACATGTGAAAGGAGGCCAGGATCACACATACAGCAGAGGTGGAATGCTGTAGCTTGAACTGAAGAGCTCCTTCATAGGCTCATGGATTTGAACACTTGGCCCACAGTAGGTGGTGCTGCTTGAGGTTACAGAACATTTAGGAGGTGGAGCTTTGCTGGAGGAAGTTCATCATTGGGATGGGGCAGGACTTAGGACTTAATATCCTGGACCTACTTCCCATTTTCTTTGCACTTGCAGCTGCTGGCGGACTGTGACAGGCCAGCCTCTTGCTCCTCTGCCATGCATTCCCCCCATGATGACCGCATCCCCTCTAGAACCAGAAGGCAAAGTAAAGTAAAGGAGGGGCATTTTATCAGAGCAAGGGAAAAGCGCTAAGACAGGTCTCATAAAACTTGGGCTGGTCTTACGTTTGCTTCATAGCTGAGGCTAGTCTTAAACTCCTGATTCTCTGACTGTCCTTCCCAAGTCTTGTAACTACATGTGTGACACTAAGGTAGTCTTTTTTTTTTTTTTTTTTGATAGAAGGTCTTATTCTGTTCCAGGATGGCCCTGAACTAGTGGAGTCTGATCTGCTGGAATCTGAAGCACTGAAGGAAATGTGCTGAGTCAATAGCACATTTACTATTTGGAACGGAAACAATTCAGCTGGAGCAGAGCTGTCATTGTGCTGTTTCCCTGGTCGAGGGCTTTCAGCCACTGTAAACAGAGTCATCATGTGCTGGTGAGCGGTAAGCATGGACAGGGTGGCTACGTATATATGCATAGGTGTGTGTGCACTCACATATAAAGCTATATATATATATATATATATATATTGATATATATAATTTTACAAAAGAATTTAAGGAAAGTACCAATCACTTTCATTTCAAAGGGAGCTCGTAGCGGGTTGCCTCCACACTCAGCCCACACGTGCAAACTGGACTCCTCAGAGCATGGGGCACAAGAACATCACAGTGCTCCTGTACCATGACCCTACAGGATGACCTGCTCTACCTAACATGAATAACTGAGACTTCAGCCGACTTCAGTTTGAGAGTCACCTCCCTCTTGGAAAGCTTCAAAGAGAATGTAGCAAGACCATGTTGGCTTGTCACAATGGCAACCAGTTAACGTTAAAACTAAGACCCGTGTTACTCAAACAATGAACAAGTTCTTGTCTCTCATCCAGGAGGGATTTGTCTACTGGGGAATACGCACATTATTGTCACCAACCAAATCAGCATCACCTCAACCTTTGACGAGTGACAAGGAAGCAGAAAGAGGTGTTTCAAAGCCAGGGCAGGGTAAGGAAGAAAAAGGCAGGCATTCCGTCCCCCTTCTGTTTAGAACATCTGCCATCACCCTCCTAATTCCCCGAGAGCTCACAAAGATTCCATCCAATTTGCTTGTTTAAAAACCCACAGAAACAACTGGAAAGACTGAGATGCTCTGTCAGAAACAGACACCCTGTGGCTCTCCCTCCAAGCCCGAGCATGTCAGAACAGCACCAGCTATCAGTCAGTGGCAAAGGCAGGTGATGCCTACTCTAAGGATTAGCCAAAGACAAAACAATGGTTTTCAGACTTGGAAAAACGTACTTCCCACGCTAGGTTATTTTATTTCATCAAATTAGTCTCTTTCATTTTGGGGCACTGTGTCTGGGTATGGGTGCTCCCTACTCGTCTCTTAACTGGCAAGCTAGTAACTGAGAACCCTAAAAAGATGTGAACGTGGGAGCTAGGCGTTCAAGGAATGTCGGCCTCCAGGACGGGACACTGAGAAGAGGAAGGGAATGTGCAAAGGTCAAAGGTCGTCAGTGTGACAAACTCACAGAACAGGAAGCAGGACTGAGTTTGTTTTTTTCTCACACTCAATCTCTTCAACAGGCCTTTGCAGACTGCCTGTGGCCTTTCAGGAGGCAGCATGTCAAAGTAGGGCCCAGTAGACTCACTCTACCTTCTCTTTCATGTGTACTCTGCAAAGCACCCTGACTGCCCATCAGATAATTGTGTTTTCTTCCAGGAGTAATCCGGCTGCACACTCAACCCTCTCCTAACTTCTGTCTCCTTAGGACAAAAGATGAAGTGTAGCAAGTATCTACCTAACATTCTTTGCCTGTATATACACATCATACCCACACATGAACAAACGCATGTGGCTGTCAGGGATACCTTTGGAGCCACTGCATACTTAGACACAATCCCATATGGTGGAGCCTGCCACTTCTGGCTACACGGACGTAACATCATATAAATGCATGCAGTCAGTTGTTGACCAAACACTGTTACACTGCACATGTCAGGGTGTGTGTAGGTGTGTGTGTGGCGGGGGGGGGGGTAATAATACATGTATCAGTGAAGATCCAAAGCAGTAGTAGGTCTGTATCAAACTCTAGCAGTGGCTGAGCCTTCCCCGGAGCAGAGGTGGAGCCTGGACCACAGCAGCGCACAGGGAAGCTGTTCCTCCTTCATTTCAGAACCCATTATGCATCACACAAGCCAGGGAGGCCTTCCTCCCCTCAGCCTTTCTTCTGTCCCAGAACAGAGAGCTCCTGTCATTGCTGCCTTTCAAATGGGTCCGCATCCTGTTTCCACAAGTGACCAGCCTATGCTGTCTGCGGCTCTTCCTCAGTCTCAGCTTTCTGTCTAGAGAAGAAATGCTGTTTGGAAGACTAGGGGAATAAATTTATGAGTTTCCGTAGCAAATATATGTTCTCCTCTTCTACATCGAAAGAACAAAGTCCAGGGCAAACTGTAAAAGGAAGGGGGAGGGACTGCTGCGAGTTAGTCAGCATAGCCAGGGGGTTCCTTTCATTGTTGTTATTCTTCGTCTGTTTCTTCGTGTCTTTGCTTTCCAATGAGACAAGGGGTCGGTAGCCCAGGTTACCCAGTGCTCACTCTGTAGCTGAGGATGGCCACAAGCTCTCACACCTCCTGCCTCTGCTTTCTGGCTGTTGGGGATACAGACACACACCATGTGCTTTCTGACTGTTGGGGATACAGACACACACCATGTGCTTTCTGACTGTTGGGGGTACAGGCACACACCATATCTGGCTTTACAACTGTTAGGGGATCAAACCCAGGGCCTTGAGCACAATATACATGTTTTAGGGAGTCAATTTTTCAGGTCGACACTAAGAAACTGTAGTTCTGATAAAAAATACAATCCCATCTCTAGACACATTTCCCACACAAACATTCTCACATATCCACTGCTCTAGGTAAGCAGGGGCTAAACTGTGTGCGGGTCAGGAGCTGTGGGCAGCTGTGTGCAGGGGTGGGGCATGAAAGGAATGAATGCCGCTATCGAGGCTGCTCTGAGTAAGGAGCCCTTGGAAGGACATGACAGTAAGGGGTCATGGGAAAAGAAATTCCATTCACCCCACTTCCTGGCAGCATTCACAGCGTACAGGCCTTCCGAAACTGATGTTTACCAAATGGTAATGGAAAGTGGGCCTGCTGGATGGGGGAAGGGACAAGGCACACAGATATATATACCCAGCACACTTTTGCTACATTCCACTTTAAAGATTTTTCATTAAAAATTGTACAAATAGTTTGCCGTTTTAGCACACTTCATCTCACAAAACATTTAATCCCTGAGGCTTTGATAAATCCAGACTATTTCTTCTTCAGTTAATCACACAAATAAAATTTAATTAAGGGAAAAGACAATGTTCATTGTATTCTTTTCAGAGTAATATGCAGTTTGAAATTACTTTCCATTGTCATAAAAAGAAATCGCTCAGGATTGCAAGGGTTCAAATTAAGAGTTCTCCTGGTTGAAATAAATTTGCTGAAAAAAAGAGAGATGGAAATACCCTGAATTTTTTAAAAATTGAAGAGTATTTTAATCAACAAAAGCCCCTTATTTTATAATTTCTTTGGAAAAAATAAGTCCAAAATGTTAACCAATTAACAAACTTTGAATCTTACAACTAATACTGACAGCGTCTCTTTTTTAAAGGACTTTAATCTAGTTATGGGAACTCAAGGCTAGCACTTGGGAAGTGAAGGTAGGAAGGCCAGGAGTTCAAAGCCAGCCTCAGCTCCATCGTGAGTTCAAGGCTTGCCTTACCTACCTAAGACCTTGGCTTAAATTCTTTTTAAATAAGTAAATACCAAACTGTATGTTCTATGGGTCTTTGTCTTAATCCTGGGAGTCTAAAATAGAATACACACACTTTTCAAGAAGATCTCAAAGGAGGGTTGGTCTCAAGAAACAGCTCATCACTTCAGTTCTGGTATGTGTATGCTTTACTCTGTGGATTTATCGAGGGGTGGGCCTCACTTTCCCTGCCTGAAAGTTGTTAAGTTAAACGGTCAGACAGAATGTGGAGCATCGACCTTGCCGTGGAAAGCAACAAGCATCATTTTCCTCCTTCCTGCTTCTTAAACAAAAGGAAATCAAAACATTCAAAAGCATGAAATGTACTAACATTCTCCACACTTACTTTATTTGTATAAAGCATTTCCTCCCGTCACGTTAGTAGTAATCATTGGTTCTTTATGACATCGTTTTCACTATATGGGAGAAAGATGTGGCCTTCCACACACACCACTCTGATAGAACCATGAAGTTTCCTTACACAGAAGCAGTTCAGAGACCTGTTCTAGTCTGCGGTCTTCTTGCTGTGTTAACACTAGGCTCAGAACAACCATCTAGGGGAAGAAAGGGATTATTTTATCTTACATTTCCAAGTAATGGTCCATCACTAAGGGAAGTCAAGACAGGAATCTGGTGCAGAAACCAAGGAGGAAGGAAACTTGCTGACTCGTGCTCAGCTAGCTTTCTAATCCAGTGCAGGGATGCCTAGGAATGGTGCCACCCGAGGTGGGCTGTATCCTCCCCCATCCACCATCAGAAGGACAACCTCTCACAAGCATGGTCATAAGCCCATGTGATTTATCAAATCCCCCAGTTAAAACTCCTTCATGTAACTCTAGGCTGTATCAGGTTGAGAGCTGAGGCTAACCAGGACAAGACTAATGAGCAATGACCTGATTAACCTGCAAAATGAGAATGTATATGAATGTAAGACTGACCAAATTTGTCTACTTTAAGTATTTAAACTAATATCACATTGTTTTGGTACAGGTTTTAAATTTATTTCCTTTTGGATCTATTTATTTAACTCTATATGTGTGAATGTTTTGCCTGTGTGTATGTATGTGTATCACATGCATGCTTAGTGCCTACGGAGGTCAGAAGAAGACCTTGAATACTCTGGAAATGGAGTTACAGATTATTAGGAACCACCATGTGGTAGCTGAGAACTAAACCCCGGTCCTCTGCAAGAGCACCAAGTGCTCTCAGTAACTGAGTCATCTACCCGCCCCTTGGATACACTTAAAAAAAAAAAGAAATACATTTATACATTTATTTAGTGTATGTGTAACACATGTGCATGTGGTGTGGCGTGTGTGTGTAGGTCAGAGAACAACTTCTGGAAGTGGGTTCTCTTCCTTCCCATGGTACTTTTTAAGTCCTAAAAGAAGATGGATGGCCAGGTGGTAGTGGCGCACACCTTTAATCCCAGCACTAGGGACCCAGAGGCAGGTGGATCTCTGTGAGTTCGAAGCCAGCCTGGTCTACAAAGTGAATACCAGGACAGGCTCAAAGCTACACAGAGAAACCCTGTCTTGAAAAACCAAAAACAAAAAACAAAAAGAAAGAAAGAAAAAGTTGTCACCTCACCACCTCACAGCTCCTTCCTCACACCCCACAGTACCACAAGTTGCACACTCAACAGCTCCCAGCAGCAGCACCTAACTTGACAGACTCTTCTCATTATCTCAACGAACGTTGAGATATGAGCCCTTCCCACATTTGAGTACCAGTCTGTGTTATTCCCCACCCTCTGCCTCCCAAGATGATGAGGGATAACATGCATAAACGATTGCCGATTGCCTCTGCAGCATATTAGGATGGATCTAGCCCGGTCAGCAACCATCAGCTGCGGAAACTGCTGCCGTACCTTTACAACTAACACGGACCCTGAACAGAGGGTGTGGAGGGCACTTTGGGCATAAAATAAGTCTTTGGCACCTGGCAACTGCACACTATGTGGAAAACATGATAAAGGTTCTGACATGATTCTTACTTTACGGTTTACAATCTACTGAGGAAGAAATCGCCATGTGCCTTCTTTACCAGAAGGAAGGAAGAAGGGCCTGATCGATGGGTAAAGTGGACTCTGAAAGTCTGTGAGAGCCTGGCTGGGTGCCACACACGTGTAATCCCAGCACTTGGGGATCGAAGCATGAGGATCAAGTGTTCCAGGTCAGTATTGCCAGTTCAAGGCCAGCTTAAGGTATGTGAGGCTGTAACAGAAGAGTGAGAAACACAAGCAGCAGCAGCCATTGTCCGTACAGTGAAACTCTTCCATTCCTCTCCCAGCACCGAGCAACATGAGTCTGTGGCGGGAGAGGGGGGACAGTAAGATGTTTCAATAAGCATTTCTTTTTCTGCTTTAAGTTTTAAAGAAAGTGGAGATAATTAAGCTGTCCCTCTGGGCTGGGCAGTCCTAGACCTGGTACTGATGTGTGTGACGAGAGCAAATGTGAGCAAGGTCACATGGGCCGCGCTACCAACACAGCTGTCTGTGTCGACAGGAAGATGCCACTGTGGCCACCAAGACAAACCTGTGGGACCCAGAGCTTGGGAAATGCACGCTATGTTTAGAATTAAGATGCTATGAGAACCTCATGTCACGATGGCAGCACGGCCGCCAACAAGTGGCGGTGTCCAGACTGCCTCAGCTACAGTCACCCTGATCCGTAAAACCCTCCAAATAAGCACCTTTGTTTCATAGATACATTAGCTTTCCATCACTGTGACATTGTGTCTGAGATAAGCCTTCAATAAAGGACAAAGGGTTTGCTCTGGATCACAGTTTCAAAGGTTTCAGTCCAAGTTAGGGATGAACAAATCATACAAATGCTTTGCTAGACTACCTGAGGCCTAGAGTTTGATCTCCATTGATCTTCAACCTCTCTCTCTTTCTCTTTCTCTCTCTCTTTATACACACACAGACACACACACACACACACACACACACACACACACACACACAGATATCATCTATCTTTAAGATGGTTTCAGTCTTAGGTCACATGCCCATCCTGCTCATCCTGTTGAAGATGTCTTCACCTCAAGGTATTCAACAAGCATAGAGGGGTGCCCATTTCCAATATTCCCTTCAAGGATCTGTCCCTAATAACTTCCTTCTTCTGCACCCCTCCTTCCAAAAGCCCCAGCACCTTGTCATCGACTGCTGATCGAGCCTTTAATATGTTGTACCTTTAGGAACAATCTAGATTTGAGCATTACCAGGCATGAAAAACTAATCTAACCCAAGAGGAGCCGCCTCCTTGGATGCGCAGGGATGGGACATCATCATACAACCATATGGCAACTATCGTGCGAAATAAGATCAGCAGCAACTGTTTCATCACTAAATGGTGGCCACGTTCAAGTTTCTAAGCACGCTTTACATTTGTTTTCTATGCTCTGGTATACGCACTCACGTCCATTAGTGTCTTTTAGCTTCTTCCACATGCAGAATTGTTCCCTAGGCTTTTCCAAAGGTGCTCACTGGCTTGCTTGAGGATGGGCAGCAGCCCCTTTCAATACCAACCCGATATCTGACCCAGCCTTCTTTTTAAAAAGACTTTTATTTAATTTTTATTTTCGTGCACGTGTGTGTGTGTGCGTGTGCGTGTGTGTGTGTCCCTGCAAATGCACCACCTATCAGGCTGGAAACTGAGCTCCAGTCCTCTGAGAGCAGTGAGCAAGCTTAATAACCGCTGAGACGTCTCTCCAGCCTCCACTGACTTGTTTCAAATGACTTCCATTGTTTTACTGATTGGACTCAGGTCTCTCTCAAACTAGCCTTCATCTTGTTTCTCCATCCCTAGTGATTCCTGACATCGGGGATTACATAGTGTGAATGATGACCAAGGTAGAGGGGGAAGAGGATAATGTGTTCCTTTTGTGCTTTGCTAAGTATTTATTTTCTTGTTTGTTAATTCATGTATTTTGGTGCAGGAGATTTTGTGTCTGTAAGCCAAGTTACATGTACCATTTTGAGTGGGGTGGGAGAGAAAATTTGCTTAGCGTATGATAAAGCATAAAGATATTTTTTAAGAAATTGAATAGTACCTTTCAGTCTTATGGAAACATAATCCTATTCTCTAGAACAGGTGCTTTATAAGGATTTTTTTTTTTTTCTGAGACAAGGTTTTTCTGTGTAGCCCTGACTATGCTGCAACTCATTCTGTAGACCAGGTTGGCCTTGAACTCTGCCTCCTGAGTGCTGGGATTAAAGGCGTGTGCCAGCACACCTAGAAAAAGGATTGCTTTTAAAGTTGGAAGAAAGGAGTGGTTTGGAAAGGAAAGAGGGTACCACTTCCAGGCCTAGGCCTCTCTTTACAGCCAAGGTTTCATTTATCACTTTGACTAAGAAAGAGGCAGCAACCCTATGGTTTTCGGGAAGTTTTTAATGTGTACAGAATCTCAAGGTTTCTCAACGTGGTATGATTCCAGGAGTGCAGCCAGGGAATTCCACCAGGCTGCCCTCCCACCAGGGCCCTCCTCAGGTGACAGATCACTGGGAAGTCCCAGCATTCACAGAGACTCTGAAGTTGTGACAGACGTGACGACATAAAGGAAGAAAAATGCTCCCAAGTGTCACAGAACTAGGAGACCTCCTTACCTCCATTCTTTGTCTAAATGTGCCAAGGCTTCTCCAAAAATTGATTAAATTACTAAACAAAATAAAATCATACACCTCCCACATCAAACCTAAGTAGTCACAGCAAAACTGATTGAAGATGTTTTTTGGGAAGATGTGTCCCAGTTCAAAGATAAATAAATTGATGATGATGATGACGATGATAAATGAACGTTTCCTTAGCTCTCCTGACTTCTGAATGGGTACACGCAGCCTTACTACATTACAGAGAGAGCCACTGGATCACACAGCAACACTTACTGTCCAATTAAAAACACTCCTGTCATTGATCTTTACCGCGACCTCCCACAGCCACCTTCAAGACTTCAAATTATTCAAACTTTGTATGAGAGAATACAGACGACATGAGTGACTGAGGTAGAGTCACTTACGGTATTTTCTCGACCAGAGTTCATGTAACTGAAACATTTTTATTTATTCATTGTATGTGTGTGGGTGCACCTGTGTGGGTCGAGAGCAACTTGCAAGAGTTGGTCCTCTCCTTCCATCGTGTGGGTCCTGAGGATGAGTGGAGGATGGCCTTGCCTACTGAGCCACCTCATGGGCTCTCCTCCCCCAGAGTTTAACAAGCCTCTTAAAGGAAGAAGCTGGAAGACAAAGGGGATTCTGCCCACCCAGTGAAACCAAAGCACAACAGCTGGGGCTTGCAACATGTATGTGTTTAGCAATAAACTCCACACTCATACTGTGGGAGTCGTCACAGCATTCACAAGATGGCTCAGTGCTTGCCACGTCGCCCGAGGACCTGAGTTCAGTCCTCAGGACCTACGTAGTGTTAGGAAAGAACCAAACCCTACTAGGTGCCGTGTGCATGGTAGCATGTAAAAGTAGGCACGTGTGCACACACACTATAAATAATAGACGGACAAATGTAATATAAAATGTTTAAAGACTAGTCACAAGAGAAAATAACAATGTGAATTAAAAAATTGCTCTAAGTGTGATGGCGCACACCTTTAATACCAGCACTTGGGAGGCAGAGGCAGGCAGATCTCCGTGAGTTTGAGGCCAGCCTGTTCTACAAGAGCTATTTCCAGGACAAGCTCAAAGGCTACACAGCAACCCTGTCTCGAAAAACAAACAGTCTTTGTTGTTGCTATTGTTATTTTGTTTGTTTGTTTTTGTTTTTCAAAATAAGGCTTCACTGTGTAGCCCTAGCTATCCTGAAACTAGCTTTGTAGATCAGGCTGGCCTCAAACTCACAGAGATGCATCTACTTCTGCCTCCCAAGTACTGGGATTAAAGGCTACGCCCCCACCGCCTGGCTGTTTTGTTAGTCTTCACTCTTCAGTGGATCCTGAGGGTCAGGTTGGAAAGTGTCACCTTCAGTCAAGCAACTGAACTGAGTAGACCTGAACACCAGCAAGCCCCTGTCACATGGAAGATCTTTTGTTTTGCCTTCAGTAAACTCTTCCACACAACCCTTGCTGCTCATTTCAATTGTTTCTGTATTTGTTATGGAAGCATCCTGGTTCTAAGGGAACTCAAAGCAGCAAAAGAGCAATTCTACTTTGGCCTATACCAGACACCCTATCTCAGCTTACAGAGATGCTCAAACGGAATGCAGAGGCTGCCCTTGTACAGGACCTGCGTTTAGTTCCCAGTGCCACATCAGACAGCTCACAACTGCCTGGGACTCCAGCTCCAGAGACTCCTATACCCTTTCTTGGCCTCCATTGGTTCTCTCTCTCTCTCTCTTTCTCTCTCTCTCTCTCTCTCTCTCTCTCTCTCTCTCTCTTTCTCTCTCTCTCTCTCTCTCTCTCTCTCTCTCACACACACACACACACACCATACTCACACAAACACATTAATAAAAATAAAATTCTTTTTAATACTACAGAAAGAAAATCAGAAAACTTCAACGTGTCCTGATTTAATGTCAGTTTTAGTAATGTGACTAAAGTTCCTCATGAGTAGAGGACAGTGACATAGTGAGGAGACACATTCTAAAGTCATCAGGGATAACTGCCACAGTAGTAGGTAGGTAGGTATATAGATAGATAGATGATAGACAGATATAGATAAATGATAGATAGATAGATGATAGACAGATATAGATAGACAGATAGATGATAGATAGATAGATAGATAGATAGATAGATAGATAGATAGATAGATAGATAGATAGATAGATGATAGACAGATATAGATAGATAGATAGATAGATGATAGATAGATAAATAGATAGATGATAGATGATAGATAGATAGATAGATAGATAGATAGATAGATAGATAGATGATAGACAGATATAGATAGATAGATAGATAGATAGATAGATAGATAGATAGATAGATAGATAGATAGATAGATAGATGATAGACAGATGATAGATAGATAGATGATAGATAGATAGATAGATGATAGATAGATAGATAGATAGATAGATAGATAGATAGATAGATAGATAGATAGATAGATAGATAGATGATACATACATACATACATGCATACATTCATACATGCCTGTAGTTATGTGTCATGGCTGGCCTGTGCAATGTTCCCACAGGCTCATGTGTCTGGAGATTTGGTCCCAGAGAGTGGTAGCTGTGGAACCATTGGAGACGCAGCTAGAAGAAGAGGGCAAGCTACAGGACCTGGTTCCAGATTGAGATCTCTGCTTCCTGACCCACAGGGATGTAAAAAATTCACAGCCCAGGCTCTCCACCCCAGGCCAAGCTACTAAGAGCCAGCAGCCTTCTCCACCATGGCAGACTGTGTCACCTTAAACCTGGAGCCAACATAATCCTCTCTGGCCTAAGGTTGCTTTAGGCAACCATTTTATCCTAGGAAGGAGAAAATTCTCAGGGCACCACTGGTGTGACGACTTTAATAAGAAAAGGGTAGAGGACCCCCAGCACAGGGACTAAGGCAGTTGATTCCAAGTCCACCCTGACCCCCACAGCAAAACAGAGTCCTGAGCCTGCAAATCCTGTGTAGATTCTGGGTGTTTATGCTAAAAACAGAATTGTTAAGAAGTCCATAGCGGGATGCAGATTTTAGATTTTTCTCCCACTCCCCCACCTTCCTTCCTTCTTTCTTTCTTTTTGAAATGAAAATAAAGATTTTTTTCAATCAGTACATTCTGATCACAGTTTCCCTCTCCTTCATCTCCTCCCAGTTCAGTTCATCCCCACCTGCTCATTCAACTCCATGCCTCTTTCTCTCTCTCTTTAGAAAACAAACGGGGGAAAGCATACGTGCGTGCGTGCAAACGTGCACACACACACACTCATGTGCACACATAAAACTCACAAAAACACAAAGCCATAAATGCTAATACATAAGCAAAAGAAAAGTAATTTTAAAAAGAGCCCAAACAAAGTATTGCAAGACGAAACATCTCCCAGACCACTGAGTTTGTTTTGTGTTGTCCATCTCCTGCTGGGCATTGGGCCTCCTCTAAGTGCGGTTTGTATACCCAATGAGACTCCATTGGAGAAACTAATTTTACCTTTGTGAGCAGTTATCAGTTGGGTATTAATCCATAACCCTACCAATCTGGGTTAGGGACAGGGTCCAATTCCCCTCTCAGTGCTGGAATCCGCCTGACGAGGACCTGTGCAAGCACAGTACATGCTGCCACAGCTTACGTGAGTTCATATGTGCCTCAGTACTGCTATGTCTGGAAGACACTGTTCCCTTGGTGTCTTCCATGCCCACTGACTTTTACCATCTTTTCACCTCCTTTTCCCTATAGTTCCCTGAGCCCTGAGCAGAGGGGTTTGATGAAGACATCTCATTTAGAATTGAGTGTTCCAAGATCTCTCATTCTCCGTACATTTTCCAGCTGTGGATTTCTGTATTAGTTCCCACAGAAACATCTCTGATGCTGGCTGAGCAAGACACTGCTCTATGAGTATAGCAGAATGTCATTAGGAGCCATTATATTGACATGTACCTTTAGCAAGGTGGTTCACAACCTTCCTAATGTGGTGACACTTTACTACAGCTCCTCATGTTGTAGTGATAAAATAATGATAAAATTATTGTTGTTACTTCATAATTGTAATATTACTACTGTTATGAATCATAATGTAAATAGCTGATATGCAGGATATCCGATATATGACCCCCAAAGGGGTCACGACCCATGAGTTGAGATCTGCAGCTTTAGGAGAACAGTAGCATTTGGTTTCCGCTGGTACATGACCTGTCTACTCTCAGGTTCTTGACCCCCAAATCAATGTCAGACATGGATTTCAGGTCATGGGGTGAGCCTTACAGCCAACCAGATACTTGGTTACTCCAAGTTACTATTGCATTGCACCAAATATCATGCAGACATATCACCATTGTAGAATAAAGGAGCTGTAGCTGGGTTGGTGGCTTCCATCACTGGGTCCCAGGACTGTGACAAAACAGCTGACAAGAAGAAATTTAAGGGAGAAAGAATTTCAGGCTTCTTCTTTGGAGGAAGTTGTGGTGGCAGGAATCGCTGTCTGCTGTGGCGGCAGGGGTGCAAGGTTGCTTGCTCACATCTTCTTAGACCAGAAAACAGAGATCTGCTGGGAGTAAAGCCCTAGTGACTCACCTCTTCTAGCTAAGCCCAAGCTCATAAAGGTGCTAGAACCTCCCCAAAGAACATCAGCAGTGGGAGGCTCGATGGTCAAGCACAGAAGCCTAAGGGAGCATCTGACATCCAAACCACAAGTATCAACAGAAACAATGCCGGGCAATTCAAGGGTCTCAAGTTCTTGCAAAACAGAACAGACTGCAAGGTTTGCTGCTGTAACTTTAAAAAGGGAACTTAGTTGGGAGTCAGTGTTGGGGTCTTGAGATAATCTGAGACCCCTACCCCCCCCGCCATGCCCTCTCAAATCATTGTGAAACTGGCTTTTGTAATGATTTGATAAGAATATTTAGATAATCTTATTAAAATGTCTTGTTGTTTCCCAATTCTCACATACTCCCTTAAATGAAACTGCCGAAAACGACTAGTGTACCAAAGCCTCCAAACTCGTGGGTTATAGACCAGCGATTGAGGGCTGCTCTTCTAAAATCAAGAGACGCAGCTTTGCCTGTGACCTTTCTTCCTCTCACTTACAATTGAGGTTAAAGATCAGTTAGATAATCACTACAGTTGACACTAAAACCTGTGGTCCAAGGACAAAGTTTCTTTAAAGAAGAGCAACTCCACCCCCAACCCCCATTTCATTTTGCAGGAAGACGCTTTACTGTCAGGTAGTCTGTAGAAGGCACTGCCGATAACTAGTTTGCATTAAGTACATTTTAAAGTTCCTAAGAAAGGGAGGGGAGTGTTCAAAGTACAGCATACACATACATATATAGTGCAAATTCTAATTCTTCTTAATAAAAACCTGGAGTCAGATCTTAGGGGTGAAAGCTGAAGGATCAGAGACCTTTTACCTCTACCAGTGCCCAGACTGCAGGGCTGATCCTGTCCTCAGTCTGCATCCTCAGACTGCATCTGTCTCCAGCAAACCTCAGACCGCAATGAGCTCCAGTCTCCTCCCACCTTATAGTCCTCTCTCCGCCCAGCCATATCACCCTGTGTCCACCTCTCTAAGCTGGGATTTAAGGCGTGGGATCCCAAGTGCTGGGATCACCTTTGTGTTTCTCTTTCAGACAGATTTAATTTCGTGTAGCCCAGGGTGAACTTAAACTAACAGAGATCCCTCTGCCTCTGTCTCCCGGGCCCCGGGATTAAAGGTGTGTGCCACCATTCCCTGACCTCTAGTGGCTTAGCTCTGCACTCTGATCTTCAAGCAAGCTTTATTTGCTAAAACACAAATGAAATATCACTACATATATGAAATGTCATTATGTCCTCCAGTACAATGTACAGGGAATATAGGTCAGTGGGAAAATCACTGCAGTTGTGCGTGTGAGTCTCGTGAGTTTGTCAATATATATGCATGCACCCGGAGAGCTTGCTCTCTCAGAAATTTGGGATTTAACCCCATGTCTTTGTTATTCTACTCAGCAACTCCTTCATCACCCAAGTGGGTGCTAAGAATTAAGCCCCACAAGAGTTTCTCTTTTCTTTAACTGCACAAAGAACACTGCCAAGTGATTTGTTTTTGTTTTTTTAAGCCAGTATTTTCGAAGCCTTTAGTTTGTGCTTAGCATCTTGCCAAGAGCTGCTAATTTGCACCTGTACTGCATGCTTAGGAGCTGAGCATGATCATGTCCCCCACTTGAGTACAGACACCCAACTAGTTGGAGTTGGCACCGAGATTTGAATCCAACAGGTAAACTGCAGAGTCAAAGCTCTTATCCACGATTTCCACACTCAGTTTGCATCAAGTGAATGTGTATTAAATCCCAGGCTTCACACACCATGTGTTGCCTGGGTCTGTGGAGACTGACTCCATTATGAGTAACAGGAGTACGTGAACAAGCTAATCTAACAGTCTTTGGGGTTGTCTGATAAACATGGCGAGGGCCCTAACATACTCAATATTGGAATGTTAGATCATCAACACACAAAGCATCTCATTTTCCTTCATGAGACTCAGGCTTATGGTAAGTGTCTAGGTGGAGAAGATCACTGTGAATGACAAACACTCGCTGAGTGTCTCAGTGGAGAGGAACGCCATGAACAAGGCACAGACACTCACTAAGCCAAGGATGCAGCTTCCTGTGTGTGCCCACAGCCCCTTTTCTCAGAGCCTTTTGGAGGCCTTCCTGTCTGATTGGCCACAAGACCTACCTAGCATGTCCAAAAACATCCTAAAGGAGTTAATATATACCTTGGAACTTGGAGAAGAAAGAGATCCTCCCAATCCAGATGAGCATGGTTCATCATGCCCAGCTGCAATTAAAAGCCTTTACTTACAGCTTTTTTGCTTTGTGACTGTCTTAGTTAGGGTTACTATTGCTGAGACAAAACACCACCACCATAGCTTCCTGGGGAGGAAAGGGTTTATTTCGCTTCCAGTCCATATAACAGCTCATTATCAGAAACAGTGAGGGCAGAAACTCAAGCAGGGCAGGAACCTGGAGGTAAGAGCTGATGCAGAGGCCATGGAGGGATGCTGTTTAATGGCTTATTCTCCTTGACTTGCTCAGACAGCTTTCAAACAGAACCCAGGACCACCATCAGCCCAGAGCTGGCACCACCCACAATGGGTTGGGCCCATGACCATCAAAAGCTAGTTAAGAAAATGCCCTACAAGCTTGCCTACAGCCTGATCTTATGGAGACATCTCCTTAATTGAGCTTCCCTCCCTTAGATGACTTTAGCTTGTGTCAAGTTGACATAAAACTAGCCAGGTCAATGACAATAGGTCTATAAGTATGAGTTTGCAGGGGCAATGGCATAAGAACTCTATCTACCTCTTTCAAACCCTTAACATTTATTCAACCTTTGTTCACTCAGTCTTTACTGAATACTGCCCTTAGGTGCTGGGAATTCTGCAGGAGACAAAAGAGGTCAAGACAAGCAAACCTGGTGAGTACGGCAAACCTATAATTCCAACTCTAAGGAGGATGAACCAGCAGAATCACAAATTCAAAGCCAGCTTGGATTATGTCATCTGAAACCCTGTCCCAAGCTCCCAGGTTCCCCAAAGCTCCCGAGCTCCCAGGCTCCCAAAAGTGGCCTACAAAATCCAGTGCACCCGGTTATAGAGCCTATTTCTCCCAAGTATGCCCTGCCATTGGACAGTAGCTACACAAACTCTAAACAGGGCAGACCTACCCACAGATCTCAGAAACAAGACTCAGTCTTGTCTTTGAAGGAACACAAAATAACAGACAGAAATCTGGGTTCTTCTTGGAGGCACCAAAACCTTTTTACTTAACTATAGAACTATTTACAAACAAGCTTTCTATTGAAAACTAAAAAACAAAGAGAGGGGAGGGTGAATGAGTAAGAACTACGGATAATGACACACACAGAAGATGCCAGGTGAAACCCATTGCTTTGCATTCTAACCTTAACAATCAGCTTAAAGATGAGAAAATGATATTAAAGTCTACACAAAGTAATACAGGGAACAGTTAATTATTATTTTGAGGGCTGGCAAATGGATCAGCAGGAAAAAGTACTTGCTACTCAAGTCTGGCAGCCTGAGTTCAACCTGCAGAAGCCATGTAAAGGTGAAAGAAGAGAGCAACCCCACAAAGGTGTCCTCTGACCCCCCAAAAGTGCCGTGGCATGCTCACCTACGTATACACACATCTATACATAGGCATAATAATAAAGTCTTTAATTAAAATTTTAAGACCTGCTTACATGAGTCTCTTAAAAGAAAGATCACTTTGCAATTGTTAAGGGCAGTTTCTGCCAGCATTTTCACTGGTCTAATCAAAGACTCAAGCCTTCTGAAGGTCCTGGAGTGGAAAGAATTCAAGCTTCCTCATGCATACTTGATGTCTCAAAATCTGTGAGGAAGCCCTGGTTTTCCAACTGTCATTAAACTTCATCAAAAAGGCTTGACCAGAGGATACATCCACTCCTTCCCCATTCTGCAAACTGTGCTGAAGCCTTTGAAACCAGGCAAGCTCACCTCTGGAGCACAACTCACACAGAGGGTAGTTTCTGTGGCTTCTTCATATTACAATTGCCAAGGTTTGGGTTCTGCTTTGTTCTGCTTTTTGTTGTACTGGGTATGGTGGTTTGAATGAAGAATGTCTCCCCCATAGACTGGATATTCGAACATTCAGTCCCCAGTTGGTGGCTTCATTTGGGGAAATTGTAGAATCTTTCAAAGCCAGAGCCATTATGGAGGAAGTATGTCACTGGGGGCGGGAGTGGGGGTTATTAGTCTTGCCTCACTTCCTGTTCACTCTCTTCTTGGTGCTCATGGTTGAGATGTGGCTGTGAACTCCCTGCTCCTGCTAGTTTGCCTGCCTCTTGCTGCCATGCCTCCATGTCATGATGGGCTAGTCTCTTGCTGGAACCATAAACCCAGGTAAACTCTTCCTTTTATATAAGTTGTCTTGGTCATGGTGGGTTTTGTTGTTGTTGTTGTTGTTTTATTTTGTTTTTCATTTTTTTGTTTTTGAGACAGGGTTTTGCTGTAGCTACTGAGCCTGTCCTAGAACTATCTCTTGTAGACCAGGGTGGCCTTGAACTCAAAGAGATCTGCCTGCCTCTGCCTCCCCAGTGCTAGGATTAAAGGCATGCACCACCACTGCCCAGCGGTCATGGTGTTTTTTTTTTTTCACATTAAAAAAAAAATAATTAATACACTGGGTTTCAAATCCAGGACTTCATACACGCTAGATAATCAGCTTTGTCCTCAGCCCTCTTTCTCCTTTTCATTCAGAAACAAATGTCTCATTCAGTGGTCCAGGCTGGCCTTGAACTCACTTTATAGACTAGGCACACCTTGATCCTCTTGCTTCGGCCTCCTAAATAGCTGAGATTACAGGCCCAAATCACCACCACCTAGATTTTTAGCTTTTCGATGTTTGGATTTTCTTAGGCACCTAAGATTAATATATGTGTGAATACATATTAACCATTATACTCTCTAATTTAATGGATGTAAAGATCAAGGCTATCCCTACTCACGTCCTATAAAAGGAACAATGATATTCTCTGGCTATCACCCTCATTTAATGAGTACCTGAAGATAATTTCTTCGTTGTTGTTATTAAGGTCAATCTGAAGTTAACAGATTGAACAAATCCAGAAACTTTCTGGAATTACCAAAAGAAGTCGGGGAAGGATATAAAGATAAATGTTTTATAGTTTTAAGTCCATTATGGATTTTTTTTGGATAAATCCATAAAAATATCTTCAACAGTGATCATACACAGCAGCTCACACCATCTATAAAACCCCAGGTCCAGGGGATCCGGTACCCTTTTCCGGCCTTCAGAGGCACAGCATACACACTGAACACATATACATACTGGCAAACACTCATAAACATTAAATAAATGTATTCAAAATTTCTAAATCATTAAAATCAATTGATGCACTCTCAGATCAACAAGCAAAAGAAAAGCCATACAAGACTTGCAGGCAAATCTTTGAAGCAACTTTCCTCATAATAAGGCAAAACATGTAAGCAACCAAGAGCTGACAAGGAAGGCAAACTGGACAAACTAACTGGGTTACATATATACAGTAAAATGCTGTTTGACGCTAGAAGAATTACCATAGCACAAAATGAAAGAAGCTAAGTAAAAGACCAATAGGAAAAACCTATATGGTCCTAACTCTGAAGCATTCTGGGAAATGCAAAACTATTATGAAACCATTCCATGAAGTAGGACAGACACAGGACACTTCAAAACAAAGAGGGGGCATGATAAAACCTACAGACTTTGGCTAATAACAATCTATGAATAGACCCGTTCATTTTAACTGATGAACCACACGGAATGAAAGACTCTAACAGGGGAAGCTTCACAAGTTCATACACAAAGGAAGAGGAAGAGAGGTTACATTGAAACAGTAGTAGAGACTCAATTTAGAAAAACCTTTTAAACAATCGACACAATTATAGAATGTGAATTTGTATATAGCATTTCACTATAATTGTAAAAGTTTTGAGTATTCTGAAAATGTTCACAATAAAACATTGTAAAGGAGAAAAGAATAATTAAGGATCCATTTACATATGTTAATATGTAATAAGTTGCTATAAGCTTATGTGTTAAAACACTACTCATCCAAAAAAAATTGCCTTAAAGCCACATAAAGTTAATACTAAAAGTCCTTATTTTTCTTCTTTAATATATTTCTTTGAGTATTGAATATAGGCATACTATGTATTTTGCTAATATTCACCTTTATTCTTTCCATTAACCCCTTCTAGATTCACACACATACACATACACTCCCCTTCATGGCCTCTTCCTTTTACATAACCCACTGCATTTAGTTTGTGCTGCTCCTGTGGGCTTGGTCATAGGCAGCCCTCCTTTAAGGAAACTGGCTCCCCTCCCCCACTGTCAAGGCTTGGTCATGGCCGACGCAATGGAGCATGGTCAGCCTCCCTTAAGGAAACTGGCTCTCCTCCCCCACTGCCAATATCTTCTCAGCTGGGGTGGGAGTCATTTTAAGTTCTGTGAGGATTTTGTTTTGTTTTGTTTTTGTTTATCTTTCTCTAAACATTACTTTAGATTTTGAATTTAACCATGTTAGTTTTATAAATCTGGAATTTTCCTCTTGGAGAGTTTGTATTCCCCATGAGAAACAGTTCTGTTATTACTAAAAATTATCATTATTGCATAAACAGTAGTGAAATGTTAGAGAAAGTTTGGAAAACAGAACAAAAATAATTATATTCCCACCATCAGAACAACCATCTGCATAAATTCTCTTCCAATTTTTCCAGTGTTATTAAGAATAACTACAAGGAAAAAAAAAACCTGTGGAGTCTCTCTCCTGGGTTCCATCTTAAATCTCCAATTTACTGCATGTGGCAATAAAATATCCCATTGAATATTTTTAGATCATATATAGTTTCTGAGAGCACAGTGGAAGTTTGAAGGAAGTAATTAAGGAGTGACATGGTGGAAATTTCCACTTCATCTGCACAACCCCTTTCCTGTGTGGACAATCTGCATGGTTTGCCTCCTGTACCAGTGAGGTCCCAGGACAGAACAACACAGACTATGCAGTCTGTCATAGCTGAAGTCCACAGAGCTCAGAACCCATCATGCTCTGTGTGGCTGCCAGCTCCTAGACAAGAGAACCAGGGGAGCAACAGTGATCTCCCACTGAAGCATTGATGGCTGAGGGTCCAGATGCTGGCTCCACAGCTGGCTGAGTGGGTACAGGGTGCAGGGACTCGGCCAACAGCAGGAGTATGGAAGGATAGTGCCTGGAACTAAAGAGTGATAAACAGCTTTGTGATAAGCTTTCTCCCGGCCTCTTCCCTTTCCAAGCACTCCTCTCTGGCTGCTCTGCTCTTTTATGCCAAACAACGGAAGATATGTAACATGTACAGGAGAGTGGGAGCTGGGAGAGCCAAGTTTACCGCCTATCACTGTGAGCCTGCAAGCATACACACACACACACACACACACACACACACACACACACACACACACGAGAGAGAGAGAGAGAGAGAGAGAGAGAGAGAGAGAAACATTGGGGGTGCATAAGACTACCTCTAACCGCTGGAGAAAGAAGCACAGCTATGTCTAGAGCATAGATCTGAGCTTCCAGAATAACACAGAAACACAAGCAAAGAAACGTGCTACAATGTGACCCAGAGAAGGCCAGCTGTGAGCTTCCACGACACTTGGTCTCTTACTTCTTCGGAATCCATCTGTTTGTTTGCCTCACATTTTTCTGCTGTTGCCACAGAGACCAATGCTAAATAATTATGACAGCCAAAACTTCCCACAGAGCTTGAACAGACACATCTTTCAGTCACCATCAAATTTGTACCTATGAGCAAAGCCCTGATTGGTGTGTAACTGTTTTCTGACAACATTGCACACAGGAAGTATTTCAGCCAAAAAAAACAACAAAATGCACACAAAACCAATATCTGGTGGCGAAGAAAGAACTAGAGACAAAGAGAACGGAAGTCATTCCGACAGTCCCTGAAATGTTCCTGGTCTCCCTGCACCGGACGCTGCTTTCCTTGGTGCTTTAATTAGCCCGTGGGTCTTCCCGGGGTCTTTTCAGCCGTGGATGTTTTCTTTGAAAGATGGTTTGTCTTTCCTGTTTATAAGAGAATCACTATGTTTAGTAAGTCACGTAAATCATGAGCTGTCGTGAAACTCTCCCCACTACTTTCCCCATCCCAACTTCCACTCGTTAGTTTAAACCTTAATGAAAAAATACAGACTCTATCCAGTGTAGAACCCATTTAGACAAGTATTCTACACAAAGCGCAGAACCATTACATGACATGGGCTTCAAATGAGAACCGCCCACTGCAGACTCATGTATTGGCACGTCCCCTGGTGGTAGCACTGTTTGAGAAGGTGCTAGAAACTCTGGGTGAAGCAGCCTTGGTGGTGGAAGTATGTCACTGTGGCCAGACTTTGAGGTTCTGAAGCCTGGTCCCACTTTCTGTTCTCTCTGTCTCCTGCATGTGTGACGTGCATCTCTGCTTCCTGGCTGCCTGACAAGACTAGGCTTCTGTTCTTTCCTTCTCACTCCAAGCCCTGTCCTGGGAACTGGAAATTCTGAAGGCCTTTTCTCCTATAAGTTGCTTTTCCACAGGAACAGAAAAGTAACAAATACACATGAATAAAATATTTAATTTGTATGACATTTTGTTCAACACAGGATTCAGTAGTAGTTTACTTTTTGTTTGCTTGTTTGACTGATTGATTGATTATTGCTTTTGGAGACAAAGTTTCCTGTGCCCTGGTTGGCCTCCAACTTCCAGTGTTGTCAAACCTTAGACTTCAGATCCTATTTCTTCCCCCTGCCTTGGCCACCACGGCTAGTTTTATGTGGTATTGGGCATTGAACTCAGGGCCCCATGCATGCCAAGCAAAAAGCAAGCTCTCTATCAGCGGAGCTACCTCTCTCTCTACCCCTAGTTCAAGCCTTCTTAAGGTGCAATTTATTTATGGGTACGTTTATACATATGTGCACACATGTGTCTGCAGTACCTGCTGAGACCACAAGAGAGAGTTGGGTTCTCCAGAGCTCAAGCTACAAGCAGTTGTTGTAGATGGAAGTTTCTGTCCTGCCTGGTCCAGCAGCTGCTTAGTTCCAAAGAAACACACAGAGACTTATATTAATTATAAACTGTTTGACCTATAGCTCAGGCTTATTATTAACTAGCTCTCACAACTTAAATAAGACCATAATTCTTGTCTGTTTAGCCATGTGGCTTGGTACCTTTTCTCAGTGCAGCATTCTTACCTTGCTTCCTCTGCATCTGACTGGTGACTGACTCTGCCTTTCCTGCCTGGCTACTGGCCAATCAGCATTTTATTAAACCAATATGAGTGACAAATCTTTACAATGTACAAAAGCATTATCCCAGAGCAAGTTGCGAGCCACGACATGGTTGCTATGATGAATTCTGGTCCTCCAGAAGAGCCACGAATGCTCTTATCTGAGCAAAGCTCCAGTCCACCATTTACTTGTTTGATAAGATATGTAGCCAATATTTATAAATGTCCTAAAGATTGAGAAATTACTACCCACTCTGTGGCAGATGGTTCTACTTTCAGGACCCCATTTTGGATTTCTCATTTGCAACCCATTTTTAAATCCCTAACTTCTTTGTAACTTCAGTTTCTCTACTTTGTGTTGAAAATTTCATCAGATTTATTTATTGTCATCTTGAAATCAATGATGACAACCTTTGCTCTGTTTCAAACTTGCTCACTTGAATAAATCTGCCCTATTTCCTAACAGTCAATCCATGTCCCTCCCAAACTTTGAAACTCTCAGGAGAGTAGAATACAGAAGCATGGCTGATTTCAGACGTGTAGGTACAAGTCAAAAATGCCTGCTTTCAAAATGAGGTGAATTAGCTTTCCTGACCTTCACGGAGCTGCTTGAGATACCATCTGGAGCTTTACAGGGGTTAACAAAGTTCTACTCTGAAGGGCCTCATAGGCCCCCTGAGATGTGATGCTCACCAGAGGGCTGTGCCCCTACACTGTCTCTGGCGTACCAGCACACTTCTCAGCAACAGGGCTGCTTACCCACCTTTGCAGAGTTAAGAGCCTTCACCTCATCCAGGCTGGAGAGCCACTTACCTCACAAGATGTGGCCCTCAGCATGAAGTCTCCCTCCTTTTTAATTTTTGACTAGGATTCACACTGAGAATTAACATTTTGCACCAGCAAGATGGTTCAGTAGGTAAAGCACCTGCTGCCAAGCCTGATGACCTAAGTTCCAATCCCAGAATCCACGTGGTAAACAGAGAAAACACACACACATGTAAATAAATGGATATGAGAAATAGTGTTAAAGAAGAACCACATCCTCCACCCTACCACCAGACTCAGGCATGTTCTCAAAATCACACAAGTTTCATTAAACAGTGTTTTCCTTCATACATTCAGTAAGTTATTGCATCTTATTTTTTCTATTTTTCCCTAACATTAACTCAACTTACTAAATTGACTTCAGCGACCTTCTAGGATCAAACCAAGCTCGGAACCACTGGGACACTTGACACATAGGGACTCAGGCGTCTAAAGGACGCCAGGACAGTTCTTACAGAGAGCGAACACTACATCTTCTCCAGCCCCGTGATGCCAGGACAGTTCTTGCGGAGAGCGAACACTACATCTTCTCCAGCCCCGTGATGCCAGGACAGTTCTTACGGAGAGCGAACACTACATCTTCTCCAGCCCCGTGTGGCATCTCTTCCACACATGCAAACCCCAAAGGGCATCTCCAGGGCTCCTCCTTGGACTGTGTTCTCTGCCCAACCCAGAAGCACCCTCAGCTGATCAACGGCTAGTGATGTTTGTTAGGCAGGTGCTGTAGACCACTGATGCCCCATGAATACTGAATTCTATAGCCGTAAGTACCCCAAGAGTTCATCCAAGAATGTTCACCCAGGCCTTTCTTCAAGGTTGGATTCTAAATCAACACTCTCTGCCTTTGCTTATTTATTTTTTCTTCATCCATGCTACATGCTTGTTAAAATAACCTTTAGACAGTCTAAAAGGAGAAGAGTAGTACTTTCTTTCTTTCATGAAGAACAGTTATCAAAAATAAATTTCAAAATATCCACACTCATAAAACTATTACGTAATTTTCTATTTTTGAGTGCGTTTTTAGAATAAAGTTCAGTTTCACTTTCTAATAATACATTTCTGCTAAGGAAACATGTTTTACCCTAAGAATATAAAACCACAAAAACACTGCTCCAATTCCCCTTCAGAATCAACAACTGGCAACTGTACGAACTAGAAGTTTCTATCAGCTTGCTGTCATAATTACTAACCCAGTGCCTTGCATTTCCAGAATCTGCTCATTTATTTCATTTACTCATAATTAAACTCTGGTATCTAACGATCAGAGCTTAGAAACATCCTGCACAATGAACCGTAAACAGGTCCGTACTGGCTCCATACTGGTAAGTGCTACACTGCCAGACAAGGACCCTATTCAGCATGAAATGACTGCAGGCCATACTTGAACCCAGCACAGTCGGTGAGATTAGACATGGGAGCAGGCTATGCACTTTAGGCCAGTGACATCCAGGCTCTGCTTTCCCAGGTCTTCCCTCACTTCCCATCAGTCGTCATGAGGGTAATTGGTTTTCTTTCCAATGCTGGGTTAATGCTGTGCTGCATGGCCAGGCTGTCCTTCCACAGCAGAGGCTACCACTCTCCCCGAGACAGGTTCACTGAAATTGCTCTAGCGAGGTCTCCACCTCCTACACTCACCCACCTCAGTTCTCTTCCCATCTCTCTATTCTGCAAGATTCCATAAACAAGAATGGTTGCTTCCAGACCCTTCTGCAAGGTCCCCTCATGGTGAAGATGCCATGCCTGGGTACACTCTGGGAAAGGAGACCCCTTCAGTCTCCAGGGAAGACCCTAATCACCTTCCAGCTAAGTTCTTACCTTTGACTGAATATGCAAGAGTATAAATCTAGAGAAATGGACAATTACTCTGAAAACCAAGCAGGCAACGCTCATTTTTTTATCTGGGAGAGGCAGGAAGGGGCCAGGGAACCTAAGATACCATCTGGCCCCTGAGCCTCAAGCAGCTGCCCAGGACAGAAGCCTAGGCTGCTTTGTATCTGGCATAGGAAGCCTTCTACCCCGAGGGCAACCAGCCTCTCAGTGCTACTCTACTGCATGACCCCTGTTCTCGGCCATAGCCTTGCCTGTTCTTACCCAGGGAAACAGGAAACGATCAGAAAGGGAGCCTCTCCCTCAACTGTTCTCCTAGATGTGCATATTCAAGAGAGGTTCAAAGGGACAAAGCTCTTCACCCCCACACTTCCCAACTGGGGACAAGAGTTGAAAGGATGTACACGGTCTGATTAATTTGGGATCCAAAGTCAGTCTGGTAACAGTTCTTCAGTGTCTCTGGTGTAGTTCAAGCAGGTCAAAGAGTCTAAAGTCTAGCTCTAGTGAATGTCTATCACCTCCTGGTCAGGTCCGAGAACCATGCTGGGAAGCTAGAGGTCGGGCTGTTGCATCTGCTCACTAAAACGCCTGCAGCTCTGGAACCTGAGCATTTCCTAACAGAAGTCAAAGGAAAATGAGACAATCGATCAAGTATGGAAGTTGAAGTTCCTGGGAATGGCTACTTCGGATGAAACTGAATTGTCTCAGACTAAACACAAAAAACACATTTGTTTGACATAAAAGTGTGTTGCTGAAATTCTAATTGGTCTTAATAATAAAAGCCCAGTGTCAGTTATTGGGGTAAATGCTGCAAGATCAGAGAAGTAAAGGAGCCAGCCACTAGACAGACTTTTTACCTCTACTGAATCCTCAGACCGAAGTGGGCAAGAGCCTGTCTCCACAAGTCCTCAGACGGAACGCCTTGTTCTCCCATCTCCTCCCGCCTTGTTCTCCTCTCTCCACTCAGCCGTATCCCTTCCTGTCTCCACCTCCCTAATGCTGGGATTGAAAGTGTGAGCCACCACTGCCTGACTCTGTTTTTCTTTTAGACTGGATCAATCTTGTATAGTCCAGAGTAGCCTTGAACTCACAGAGATCCTTCTGCCTCTGCCTTCTGAGTGCTGGGATTAAAGGTGTGTACCACCACTGCCTGGCCTCTATGGCTAACTAGTGGCTAGCTCCACACTCTGATCTTCAGGCAAGCTTTATTTGTTAAAGCAGAAACAACATATTACCACCGAAGTGAGCTTCGGTTGAATTCACTGTTAATCCTCTGAATCCTCTGAAATGTTTTAATAAATTTTAACAGAAGTAGGATTATAGAATGTCACTAACGATATTTTTTCAACCTCATGCCATTTAAGAATCTACTTAACAGGTACCTAGATTTTAACTCCCTTTAAACAAATTGTTTCATCATCTCGAGATCATTTGAAAGATCTGCTAAAAATACACTATTTTTACAAAAAACAGGATTTCAGAAATCTCTGCATCATTTTTCCCACTACCCTTTCTCCTGATTTAAATAGCAGAAAGTAAGCCAGGATGCTGACAACATATTAGAAAACCATATCTGCTCAGAGGGACCAAACAAGGCCAGGTCCAAAATTCTTGACTTAAATTATTATTTCTTTTTATTATGAAAAAGAGCACAAGAGACACTGGTAAAATAATTTGATTAGAAAGGATGATTAATAAATATGATAAAATTCAAGCCACATGAAAAACACAAGCACATGGATCTGCAAAGTAAACAGAAGTTAGTGAAGCAGGCGCAGGAAAGGAACAAACCAGGCAGACAACAATAATATTTCCACGGGAACAATTTTTGCAGGTCCCCTAAAGCAGAACTAATAAATGACTAACATTTTATTATACCAAATTCCTCTTGGCTACTACACCAAATTCCTTAAGACTTTCAAGTGATGTGCAGCAGAAAGTAAAGAAAGCACATCCCCCATCCTGCCAGCACAAAGGGAGGTGAAGAACTGTGGGGCTGCACCCACTGTAGGACCGATCACAGAGGAACGACAAGGACCCACTGACTCTCTCTCCCCAGATGGCAAGTGCTGAACAATTTTCTATATCATTTCCTTCTCGCCTCCAAGTTCTGTCCTGAGCTCCCAAAACATGGAGCCAACGGAAAATCTCTGAAATATGAGCCGAAATTAACTTGCTCTTTGGCTGAGTTGATCTTCTGAAGTGTTTTGTCAATGATTTTTTTAAAAATGATTAACACACTAGCTAATAATGATACAATAAATGATTGAACTTAATTGGAATGTGTCTGTGCAGCACAGGCATCTATCCCAGACCCAAACTAGCAAACAACCTCCGAGAAAGTTACAGATTCACCAGAGACTGAGCACAGGGCCCAGGTCAAGGTCCGCTCCCAAAGCAACCAACTGAAGACAAATCTTAGGGGCCAGTACAAGCCAGTGACTGAATCCAGAGTCTCCCACTTTCTCAAGCCAACTGTGATTCATCTGCCTCAGCGTAGGTTACCTCAACTTAAAAATGTCATGTCTTCCTGTGAGAGATTTCCAGACACTTACAAAAAAAAAAAAAAAAAAGACAAAATAGATTAAAGTCACCATGGGCTTCGTGCTGGAATCATTGTCAGAAGTGTGTTTGTTCTCAACATGCTTAACACTCAGAAGAACTCTAGTTAGGGACATAGTTATATTTTCATAGAACACCTGGGATAATTCATTGGCCCACAAAAACTCTGTATGCTTGCCACAGCCAAAGAAAGCAGACTAGACCTGAATATGTGCTTTTAAAATTGCCTTGATTTCATTGCTAAAGGGCAAAAAAGTATTGCTCAAACAGAATTGCGTAAATAGAAAACACAAAGTAGCCAGAAATTGGAGGTGTGAAGGCAGGAAGGCAATGTTTGTGAAAATTCAACATGAAAGTTGCTAGCTAATAATTTACAGAGAATCTTTCATGGATTAAAAACAAAAGAAGTTAAAGAGTAAGTCTGAGAAGCTGTGTTTCTTCCTGGGTCTCCCTGACCAGCTCAGAGTTACATGCTTGAGTTTTGAAGCTCATGGGCCCCTAACACACACACACTACATACACAAAGACACAAGCACATACAGGTATGCACACATACTGTGATGGTTCATTCTGTTAACATATATATTTATTTACATATACCAAGAGAGTAACACACAAACTGCAATGGTTAGTCTATTTTATATACCTTTTTTATTATTTTGTATGAATGATATTTTGCCTGTGTATATGTCTATACCACAAACAGGTCTGATGAAAGTGAAGGTCAGAAGAGGATGTAAAAGTCCCCTGGAGCTGGAGTTATAGATGGTTGTGAGCTACCTTGTAGGTCCTGCAAGAACAGCAATGGCTCCTAACCACTGAGTCTTCTCTCCAGTCTCAATGATGTTAATCTTAATGACCAACTTGTAGAATTTAGAATCACCTAAAAAAACAAATTTCTGGGCATATCTGTGAAGGCATTTCCAAAGAAGTTTAACTAAGGTGAAAAGACACTGCCCCCCAAAGGTAGGTAGCAGCATTCTACAGTTTGGGGGCCCAGACCATATGCAAAGAAAAAGCCACTGAACAGCATTCATCATTCTGCTTTATGAAAACATCACTGCATTGTTAATACAGTAAGTTTCATGGCAGTAATGAAACATAAAAAAATGAATGGCATTTAAAGAAAGCATCCAAAAAAAATTAAAATCAACCCTTTGAGTTGGCTATGGTGGTGCGCACCTTTAACCTCAGCTCTCAGGAGGCAGAAACAGGTGGCTCTCTTTGAATTGAGTCTATATGGAGAATTAGCCAGAGCTAAGTTGTGAGACCTTGTCAAAAAAAAAATCCTTTGAAATAGTATCCTGAAAACAAGCCATGTGATATTTAATACAGCATTTTAACAACAAACCATAATCAGTTGTACAATTTCACTTTTGTAGCAATGACCCTTATATCTAAATCACTACACAACCTCACGGCTGCTGAACAAAAGATTCTTTTATTAAATTGTGTGTGTGTGTGCGCGCATGTGCATGTGGACGTACGTGTGTGTGTGTGCACATGTGTATGTGTGTGCATGTATAGCATGTGTGCACTCACGTGTGCACACACGTGTGTGTATGTATAGTATGTGTATGAGCACAAGTGTGATGTTTGCACCTGAGTGCGGCTATCATGTGCCACAGTACATAATGTGGAGGTCAGAGGGTAACTTTAGGAATCCGATCTCTCCTTCTACTATGGATTCTGGAGATTGAACTAAATTCCTCAGGCTTGCACCATCCCATTGGCCCAGGAGAAGATTTCTTAATGCAAATGTCCATTTGTTTATCCTTCCTTCCTTCCTTCCTTCCTTCCTTCCTTCCTTCCTTCCTTCCTTCCTTCCTTCCTTCCTTCCTTCTTTCCCGTCTGAGATGGAGTTCCATGTATCCCAGGCTATCCTCAAACTCATTATAAAGCCTTGAGCTCCTCCTGTCTCCACCTTCCAAGTGCTGGGATACATGTAGCACACACTACCACAGCCGGTTTATGTAGTGCTAGGAATTGAATTGCCTGGAGTTCGCTGCATCCTGGGCAGGCCCTCTACCGAGTCATACATGTCTCCAGCCCATAAACATCAATTTCATAATAAGCCTAATCTAATCAATCTCATTGTAGAAAGATTCTATAGCATTCTAGTTTTTTCTCAATGATTTTTCTTCCCACAGAATTTGGAATCAGTTCCTCTATTAAATGGTCTGATGACAGCATTTGACTTCAGCATTTCTAGATATTAGATGGACACAATCCCTTGTAAATCTTGCCATTTAATAAGCACATTCACTTCCTAGCATCAACATTAGCTAGAGGGGAAAGGGTGAGAAAGCTAACATTAAAGACCAAGTGTCATCCATTGCCCTATAAACTCTATAGATGTCAAACATTCAGTATAGGCTGGAGAGATGGCTCAGCAGGTAAGAGCACTAGCCATTCTTCCGGAGGACCTGGGTTCAATTCCCTGCACCCACGTGATGGCTGCAACCCCTGTCCTAGGGGATATGATCCTTTTCCTGGTCTCTGAGGGCACCAGTCATGTGTGCGCTCGGTGCACAGACACAGACATACATGCAGGCAAAAAACCCACACACATTTTATAAATAAAAAATTGTAAATATATCCAATACAAAGAAATAAATGCATGTGAAGTAAACATTATTCCCTCCTCGAGAGGGTAAAGTCACAAGAGAAGTGGGGGATATGCCCACAATTACAAACAACAGGGGTGAACTGAGAAGGCACATTGCTCACGCCAAAGCCCAGGCCCTTTCTGCTCAACTAGACCAGCTCCTGTTAATGCTGCATCTTTCACGCACCTACCAAGTACTAAATGTTTCCATGATTAGAGAAGAAAAGCTATTAGCCAGGCACACCTATGAGTGACAATGCTAAGCTCATCTGAAGAGCAAGCACTCTCCATGTCCTTTACCCAGATTTAGTACTCAGATGATAAACTGGCATATGCCCTGCCTGAAGTTCAAAGCAGAGTCTCAAACACGAGGCAAACTGAAGCTTCAACATGAAGATGCACTGTGAGAGGAGCATCTGATGGCGCAAATCTCCTTGTTTCACCCACTGTAAGTGGGTGTCACAACATCACTTAGCCAGCCGTGAACAGTCACAAAAGGACAATCTTTATTAGAGCAATGTAAGGAATCAAGATGGGACAAGGAACCAAGAATGGTGGCTCATGCCTGTAACACCAGCTCTCTTGAGGCTGAAGTGGAAGGGTTGTCCTGAGTTTGAAACTAACCTGAGCTACCTAGTGAATTCAAGGCCACTATGAGCTACATAGTAATACCCTGTCCAGATAGAGAGACAGACAGACAGGCAGGCAGGCAGGCAGAGATAGGTGAGTAGGCTTTGAGAAGAAAAGCCAAGCACCCAAAACAGTCTAAACTTGACCATCTGAGACAAAACTTATCTGTCATCTGGTTCTTTTCTGGTTTTCTTCCACCATGGTTGTTCAGGATACATTATATATTCTCTTTCTTTACCCTCTAAGGGTCATCTCTGTCAACGCTGTCCCCAAAGGTCAGACTTCCTATGCATCCATCCATATTCTCCCATGCTTGATTGTCCTTTGAAATCAGATCATTCATATATATATATATATATGAGAACAGTTTGTATAGTGTGTGTGAGTGTGTGTGTGTGTGTGTGTGTGTGTGTGTGTGTGTGTGTGTGTGTGTGTGTGTTTACAACGGCCATTTGAACATCCCCTCCTGATAACTTTGATGACAAATCTCTTTCTTCCTTGGCCATCTTCATGGCTTTGCTCACTCTTCACACTGAGACACATCAAATCTTTCTCCCTGTTTCCAAACTCAGCATTCTTTCCCTGTCAGTCCCTGACCCTACCAATTTTATTGCTGCCTCCTCTCACTAATAACTGCCAGGATGACCTCAGAAGTCAGTGTCAGCTGTGTGTGCTTGTAAACTCACACTCGCGATTCCCAGCCACCTAGACTCGAATAATCACACAACTATATTAATTGCAACACTGTTTGTCCTATTTGCTCGGGCTTCTTATTAACTAACTTTTACATCTTAAATTAGCCCATTTCCATTAATCTAGGTATCACTACAAGGCTGTGGCCTGCTGGTAAGGTTCCAGTGTCTTTCTCCTTCAGCAACTACATGGCGTCTGCCTGGCTCTGTCTTCTTCTTTCTCCCTGCATTCAATTTAGTTTTCCCACCTAGCTATATTCTGCCCTGTCACAGGCCAAAGCAGCTTTTTTTTTAACCAACGGTAATAAAACATATTCATAACATACAGAGGGGAATCCCACATCACATGGTGGTTTACAGCTTTAATCCCAGGGAGGCAGAGGCAGGAGAATTGAGGCCAGCCTGGTCTACAGAGTAAGTTCTAGGACGGCTGGCACTATACAACAAAACTCTACCCAGAGACCAAAACAACAAAAAGCCAGCCTAATTACACTCACAGCCTGTCTGCACCTTGCAGGCACACCTGCAAAAGTCATTTTCTAAGCTACCATCTTCCCTGCAGACAGAAACCTTATGTCGGAAAACTTTGTCTCATCTACAGAATATGGCCCTTTAAGTTTAGAAAAATTGCTCACCCACCTATTCCACTTTTGAGACTTTTGAGAAGTGCAAGGTATGATCATCATATAAAATTATTTATGAGACACTCTCTATTATATAAAAAAAATCAGCCAAATCAGATAAGCCAACATTGTAAAACTGCCACAATTTTGCCTTTCTTTTCTTTTCTTCCTTTTTTTTTATTTTATCTTTCTTGAAACAGGGTTTCTCTCTGTAGCCCTTGCTGTCCTGGAACTCACTCTGTAGACCTCCAACCTAGAGAGCCACCTGCCTCTGCCTCCCAAGTGCTAGAATTAAAGGCATGCACCACCACCACCCAGGGATTCTGCATTTCTTAAAATACCTAAGGGTATTTTAAGATAGCCAATCTAAAAATTAAAACTGAAAAGAAAAATCTATCATCACCAAACTGTTCTGCAGTTTCATTAGGTATGTGACTCTTGCCTTTCCCTGCACAAGCATTATAATCTAAAAAGTTATTGCCACTCAAGAATGCAAAATGTAGAAAAGCAGGCCCTCCTAATTTTCTAGACATCCACACCTCTGCAAAAAGGAAAAAGGTTGTTTGGAAAAAACCCAAAACCAAAAATCCCCAGCAGCCTGAGCTGCTCTGCATTTGACATGTTCTAAAGCAAACCATGGTCTTTACATGATGCTACATGTGCAGGTTCTAACACAACTCCTGCTTCAGCGTAGTAACAAGATCCTTCTTTTCCAGACAGGATCTGCTTGCAGAGCCCAGGAGAACCTGGAACTGACAATCCTCTTGCTTGAAGATCCTTGATGCTGTGTTTAAAGGTGTCTAAAGAAAGCCAGATTCTTAACAGTGAAGTGAGATACTGTGGAGTCTTCCGGTTATCCACATCCCATTAGATGCCTCCTAGAAATACCCTAACTAAAGTTTAAATCTGGGCCCAGGAGATGACTCAGAACATGGAGGTGTGTGCTGTGTAATCCAGGAAACCTGGGTTCTATCCAACTCCAAAGAGCTAACTTCTGACCTCCACACATAATATATAAGGCCAAACTCGAATACCACATGCACACAAATTATTTTTTACTTTTGTTTTTGTTTATCAAGGCAGGGTTTCTGTGTGTCACCTTGGCTGTCCCAGAACTCTGTGGAACAGAGGCTGCCCTCAAACTCACAAATCCAACTGCCTCCGCCTCCTAAGTTCCAGGATTAAAGGCATGGGCCACTATGCCCAGCTAATAATAATTTCTTTCAAAATTTAAGTTTAAGTTCACCTGGCCAAAGTTTACATAACTTTCCCTTTTTCTTCTTCTTCTTCTCTTCTTTTTTGAAACAGGGTCACACATAGCTCTTGAGCTCAAACTCACTATGTAGCCAAGGATGACTCTAAACTCGTTATTTTCCTGTCTCGGTGTCCTAATTGCTGGGATTATAGGCAGGCACCACCACAAATAATTACATTCAACGACTGTCCCTCTGTCACCTTCCTTTTCCCTTTGCTTCAGGGGCTATGGGGTGAACTAGTTCTACATGAGTTGCTATGATTATACAGGAGCCAGGCATTGTAACTACGAGCTTGGCTGCTATGAAAGATGAAGCCGGGTTCCATAACTGACACGACCAGGCACTTGGCAGTGGGCTCTAACTCTCAGGATCAAAGTCAATAAAAAGCCACTGTTGGTGGATGAGGCCTAGTCTACTAAGGACACATTGGAGGGATGATTAGATTCAGTGCAGCGGTCTGGCAAGCTCAAAGAAAGGGAAAAACTGGCAGAGTTACAAGCTGAACCTGCCTGGTGGCAGGTGGGGATGTGGCACATGGCACCTGCTTGGAAGCTAGCACGGGCAGATTGCCTCTGTAAGCACTGCGTGCGTGAGTGGCCTCCAGCCACTAGGGCTGGGGAGTCCTGAGCCTGTTCCTTCCACCGCACAGGCACTGCCTTTCTATCTCACTGCAACTCAGTTTTCTGACCTTTTAACTCAGAAAAGCGCCTCAATGACACCATCCTCTGCAAAGGAAAGCAGGAGAAACAGACGCCAATCTAGAGTGCCCACTAAGCCCCTGTGGGACACACAATGAGGCAGATTGGAATAATCAACCATACTGGTTTAGCTCTACTCCAATGAGCACCCAACATTGAAATTAGCACAAGTACGATTGCCTTCCCAAGGAATAAGTCCCCGAAATGACCTTAACGCGCCACAGTCTGAATCCAGCTCCTAAAAATTAATTACTGCATGTTTGAAAGGCATCTGCTAGTTTACGTCGGGTTCTAAGGGCTGTGAGAAGCAAATGAATGGTGAGGTAATTACACATTCCCACTTTGGACTGGACTGCCCAATCCAGCAAGTGAAACCGCCTCAGAGGAGTGCACAGCAGTGAAGCAGCTCTCCAGAGTAAACAGGCACCATGGATGCCAGCTCAACCCAAGACAGCCTGACTGTAAGTTCAGATACCAAGAAAAGCCTCAGAGGACACTATCCGCGCCTCTGCAAATGACTCTGTAAACAGGAAACCACGGATGGCCTCTCAAATGCTATAAACCTTTCCTTTCTCCCTTTTCCCCACACAACCAAACTTCTGAATGCAGAGCAGGTCCCAGGTATACCAAGCAGAGACTGGCACAGTGAAAGTCTATGAGCAAGGCTGAGTTTATGCAAGCGGTGGGAGATGGGGTCCATCATCTTTCCCACAACAACTCCTTTTTGTTACTGCTCTTATTTTAGAAGAGTCTCCTGCTGGGCAGTGGTGGCGCACGCCTTTAATCCCAGCACTCTGGAGGCAGAGGCAGGCGGATCTTTGTGAGCTTGACACCAGCCTGGTCTACAAGAGTTAGTTCCAGGACAGGCTCCAAAGCTACAGAGAAACCCTGTCTCAAAAAACAAAAAAAAAAAAAAAGAAGAAGAAGAAGAAGAGGAGTCTCCCGTATGGCTGCCATCTTGCTATGTAGCCAAGTAACCAAATCAAGCCATGAATGCCTGCCTCATCCTCCCGCCTGCAACCCCCACGTGGTAGGCTCCTAGGTCCACACCAGCATACCTAAGTTTCCTTCTAAGACAGTTCACTGTGTTTACTGACACTGGGTTTGCCTTTTACCTTTAACATGTATCTCGTTCCAGATCACAAATAAGTGGGTAGCAGTGAACTTCACACTGATGTCTGTGAATGTGACAATAAATATCTTCAGGGAGCTATGCTATCCTATGCTAGTTACCTCTCTAGAGTAGTCTACATCCACTTGGACCGCATCCCAACTACTGGAATGAGCGCAGTGCATCTTTGTGGGGTTGTGGGGCACTAGTGTCAGAAGCATCTTCTAGAAGGCAGGTGATATGCCCAGGGAATGGCTGGGTGCGTGAGGAAAGGCCAACAACAAGGTGTCGATGCTGAAGGAGTTCCCACTGGGAAAGCTGCCGGAAAACGCTACAGATGTTATCAACAATCTCTGTGAGAAGAAAATTAGTTTCAGCAAAACAGCATCATTAAATTAATTATATGGAGTTGACAAGTTTTGTATTGGTTTTTCAATATTGTTTACATTAAAATTATAAGCTTATCTGCTTTTAAGATAGTATGAATGTAATACACAGAATTCATTTCATGCTTACATATTGCCCTAGTTCGCAATGCTGGGATTAACAACATGAGCAAGGGTTGGGACAGAAAGGGTTTATTCAACTTAACTTCCTGGTTACATTTTGAGGAAAGTGAGGACAGAAACTGAAGAAAAAAATCATGGATGAACAGTGCTTACTGGCTCTTTATCTCATAGTAATCTACCTTCCTACAGCTCAGAGGATGATACTGTCCACAATGAACTGGGCCTTTTTACATCAATTAACCAACCAGTCAAGAAAGTGCTTCACAGACATTCCCACAGGCCACTCCTATGGAGACAAGCCCTCAACTGAGGTTCCCTGTTCCCAGGTCTTGTCAAATTGGCAACCAAAATTAGCCATCACACATATGTTTAATAATCACAATAAATAATTGAATATATATGAGTCTCCATTATGGTTGTTCCCTTCCAAAGAACTTCGAACACACAAGTTGAAGAAACTCTTAACTGCAAACCAAATAGCTAGCCAGTTCCAGCATAACCCCTGAGAGGCAAACCAGAATAGAGGAAGGCTGGCCCAGATGCTGCCCAGCAGGTTGGAGGGAAGAATGCTGACAGAGGGGTTATCTAGGGGGGTTATCATCTTATTTCAATATCCACCAGGATGGTTCCAAGACACCCGGAACCACCGAAACCCAAGCACATCACCTATTAAAGGGCATAGTCCATAGAGATCACACCAGCTTCATCTCTGGACCACTTATAATGCCTAATGCAATGTAAATAAATATACCTGCTTTGGGGAAATGACTGTGGTGTCTAGACTGCAAATGGCCCCCATAGGCTCATATGTTTGAATACTTCCCAGTTCATGGACCTGGCTGGGAAGAATTGGAAGGAGTGGCCTTGTTGGAGGAGGTGCTTTTCTTTATGCTACATTTGTTTAACTCTGTGAAGCTGTGATTGTTTGCCTGACTGAAACACCTGATAGTCTAATAAAGAGCCGAACAGTCAATAGTGAGGCAGGAGCAAGGATAGGTGGGGCTGGCAGACAGGAACCAGGGGAGGAGGACATCAGGGGCCAGCCACCCAGCCACCCAGCCACCCAGCCACCCAGCTAGCTACACAGCCGGCCACAGAGTAAGAAGGAAAGTAAGATATACAGATGTAAGAAAAGATAAAAGCCCAGAGGCAAAAGGTAGACGGGTTAATTCAAAGTTAAGAAAAGCTGGCAAGAAACAAGCCAAACTAAGGTCGGACATTCAAAAATAATAATAATCCTCTTTGTGTGATTTATTTGGGAGTTGGGGGGGGGTGGGTCCCACAAAAAAAGAGTAAAAAAATCATACAACAGAGGTGTGTCCCTGAGGGTAGGCTGTGAGGTTTCAGAAGTCCATACTAACTGCCACCCCCACACACACACACACCTTTGCCTGCTGCCTGCAGATCAGAATGTAAAGCTCTCTGCTAATGCTCGAGCATCAGTCCTGTCTCCTTCCTGCCCTGACGATAACAGACTTACCCTCTGAAGCTGTAAGCCAGCCCCCAGTTAAGGGCTTCCCTTTGGTCATGGCATCTCCTCACAGAGGTAGAACAGAAAGTGAGAAAATGATAAGACGAAGATGCCCTGTGTCCAGAGTTTTAGCTTTCTCCTCTCACGGTTCTTCTGCTGACTGCAGGTACGGAGGGCTACATGTATTTGAATTACTGGTTGATTGGTTTTAATTTACAGACAATGGGCTGGGGAGATGGCTTACCATGTAGGCATGGAGACCAGAGCTCCACCTCCAGAACCCACATTAAAAAAAAAAAGTGTCAGTGGTGTGTCTGTACAATCACAACACTGGGAAGACAGAGACAGAAAATAACTGGAGAGGTGCGCCAGTCAGCCACGTCTACGTGGTGAGTTCCAGGCCAGTGAGAGACCCTGACTGTACAAACAGGGTAGACAATAAAACAGAAATGACCACCTGAGGTTGTCCTCTGGCCTTTGCATGTGTGTGTGCTTGCACTCACTTACACAAATAAAAACTGACAAAAATGTATACACTTTTGGCACGCAAAGTTACATTCTGACACATGCATATACTGCAGAATGTCTAAATCAAGCTAATCCGTGGGTCACCTCATACATCTCTCTCCTTTACAGTTATATCAGTAGAAATCTCAGTTATTTTTAATCACATTCTTTCCCGATCGCCACCCAACTTCTCTTTTTGCAGTCTATCAAGAAAAAAGTTCATTTCTCTCAAGGATTCTTTAAATGCAAAGTATAGACAAAAAATAATTGTGTGGGAAAATATGGGGGAATAGTACTGAAATATTTTATCACATGATTCTTTAAAAGAAAAAAATAAGTGTAAACCTGTGATTTAAATATTTTTAAATTGGCAACTTATAAAGGAATAAAGTTCAATAACATAATATTTGGTAAGGGTGGAACTTTTGAGTCACACAGCTTGAACCAAACTTGAGTCACTGTTTACCAAGAACATGGTCAAATGTCACTTCTAGATATAAGGTGTGTGACGAAGTCAGTGGATAATCACAGGAGTGATATTTGTAGCTACTTTCCAGCTATCATCCTTGGGATTTGAACTCTGGTTAAGATGGATATGCTAAACCCTTTTCCTCAGAGTGGATACAAAAATGGAATGGAATCATTTTAAGTGGAACCGTATAAGTCTGTCAGACCGACAACTCTGGGAACTGAAGGCAAGAAGAATAACCAGTCAAGGTGTTCAAAATGGAAACATTAGCTGCTCTTCCAGAATATCGGAGTTTGATTCCCAGCACCCACATCATGATTCACAACCGTCTATAACTTCATTCCAGACCCCGACTTCAGCTCTGACCCTGTCTTCTGGCCTCTGCAGGCACTTCACACACCTGCTGCAGACAGATACATGCAGGCAAACACTAATATGTAGAAAATAAAATTTAAATCTGGTTCAACTCAGTATGGTAATGGAATGCTGTGATTCTAAGACTCAGGAAGCTGAAGCAGGTGGATTTCAAGTTCAAGGCCAGTCTGAGCTGCACAGTAGTAAGACCTTGTCTCAAAATGCAAGGAAACAACATCAACAACAACAAAAAACCCACAAGATAAAACTATCTAATTCAATTTATAAGCAATCTTCTATACGATCAACTAAAGAGACCAGTGTCAAAAGGCATGCATAGTTTTACTGGGACAGGGATATACATGTAAAACAAAAGAGCCTGCACAATGAGTGTAGTGCCACGTGCCAACAATCCTGGGACTCTAGAGGTAGAGACAGGAAGATAGAGAGCTCAAGGCCAGTCTGGGCTGCTTAAGACTCTACAGTAAACAAACAACTACACAGGAATGCCTGCAGAAAAAATGTACCACATCAGTAAGAATAGAAATCAGAAACTCTTATCTTTAGTTAAACAGGTTATATTAGTGAAACAAGTTTAGGTCAAATCCTGAAATGGATCACAGACACAACTATAAACCAGTTGGATACCTCCTCAGAGAGGTAGGAAAAAAGTCAGGAGAACCAGACTGGAGGAGCAGGACTCTCGCTGGGCCTGGGAAAGCAGTAAGCCAACTTGAAACCCTTCAAACAGGGCACTACCATAGCAGCCTCTGAGGGCAGGCACCTAGCAGCTGTAGAGTAGCCTGGAGTATCCTCTTCGGGAAACAGAAGTAGATCCGTGAGCAAAAAGCAGTACTCTCCTGTCTCTTCAAGCATCTTTTGCTTCCAAAGTCCCCATTTGACAGCTGATACAGGTGTGTCTGCGTGCGCGCGTGTGTGTGTGTGTGTGTGTGTGTGTGTGTGTGTGTGTGTGTGTGTGTGTGTGTGTGTGTTGGCTTGCCTATAACCAACTGAATTGACTTTTGAGAGTTACTTCTCTCCTTCCAGTATGGGCTCCAGAGTGTGAACTCAGGTGGTCAGACTTGCATGGCAAGCACTTTTACCCACTGAGCCATTTCACCAGTCCTGGGAATTCATTTAATGTGAAATAAAACAGCTTCTTCCACAATGAAAAGGGTAGCAACTGCGTGTTAGTTATGGTAACACACTCTTGTCACAAAGCGTTCTGGAGCGACAGCAGGTTTATACATTCAAGGGCAGAAGGCCGACTTCAGAAGGCAGGGTCCCAGTGTGTCCAACCAAGGGCAGGCCCACAGGCCGCATTCTTCCCAGGAGAGCTGTGAATGCAGACTTGTGTCTTTTCAGATCCCAATATCAAAAGGTTAGGCATTCCTGGCGCCCTCCAGGACTTTGCAGCCTCAACATGCCCTCAGGGACATATGACAGAAAAGACCTATAGAGAGTTAAGAAGAAACACATGATCTTCACAAAGCTAAACCGAAGAATCCCAAGAAAGTATGTAATATCACCAGTGAAATAAAGTACATGTCAGGAAACATTTTCAACTTGTGAAACACCAAATGATCACCTGCCAGCAAAGCGTGAGTCAGCCGGGCACAGCACACTGGGGAAAGGGATGGTCTCTCTGAGGACTGAGGCTGCATCATGCTCCACAGAGCTCAGTAAGATTTGCTCTGAGACCTCAACCATGATTTCAAACCAGATAGAAAGGGTGTTCACATTTGTGTAGACACAAAGAACCACTAAGAAGCAGTATTTCCACAAACCGCATAGATAATCATTGCCATAGTAGTCTCAAATTCAGGTTAATTGAAATGGCACAAATATACTTTCTTTATTCTGGGAAAATAACACACGTGGTGCATAAATATTTGAGCACCGGGTATGGCTAAAACCAAGGGATTTGGAAGGCATTAATTCCAAGACATCTAAGAGAAATCCTTGCTAGTAATACAGTGTTCCAAGTATAGATCAGACGCTGAGCACTGAGTCTGCTTCAGGCACATACAAACCCTCATCATGTAGTCCTGCACCCCACCTCTGCAAGGACAGCACCTCTCGGAAAGACCTCAGGGCTACCAAACCACCCAGAGGCCTCTCCAGTCAATATCATTGCCTGCACCTGAGGCCGAAGCCCCAGGAGCATTTCAAAAGCTGGAAGCTTTTCCCTGGGAAGGCAAAGGTTAAGCTTCACTTGGTTCTCAGTATGAGAAAGTCTGGCTTGGAAGGGGAAGTTACGGGAGAGAAAAGAGGAAAGTATCCTGTCAGGAGGGGTGTGGGAAAGGAGGCAGAATACAGATACTGACATCCATCAAAAGTTTGATTGAACTGAGACCTGAACTCTCTCCAATGGCCAACACCACACACGATGCAGGCCAAAACGGTACTGAGAAAATTCTAGGACTGTAAAATCAGCTGCTACTGTATTGTGTCCAAACAGCTTACCCATGACCAAACTGCAGGAGTATATTTTTAAAAAGTCAAATCAATTACTGAAGCGTCACCATCGTATGAAATTATTTTTCTAAAATATTACTAAATTCACCAGCTTCGTGTTAATTCCGAAAACCATGCTCTTAATTCCACTCCTCTCCCCAGGAGTTTCTGTTTGTTGTTTTTGTCTGTTCATTTGTTTGTTTGGAGACAGGATCTCACTCTCTCCCCTGGCTGCCCTGTGATTTCATTCTTAATTCAGCTCAATCTCCTTGCATTCCTCCTGCCTCGGCCTTGCCAGTGCAGGCACCACAGGAGTGTACACCTACCTCTCTAGGACTTTAAAAAAAAAAAAAAAAAAACGAAAAAAATGAATAAAAACAAACAAAACACAACACAACCAGTCACCGAAACCTTGACAACAACAAACAAGAGTGAAGGTTCCCAACATCTTTTCGGCTACAAGTTACAAAAGTTGACTCTGAAGGGTTGTCTGGGGATCTTTCCCTTCCCGGTGTTGCCAGGGAAGTAAATAGGAACCACTAAGAACAGACTTTGTTGGCCACCAGCAGGGGAGCCCTTCAGCTTTGTCCCCAATCCATTCAAACAAAAGAAGTTCGGTCTGGGTTTCCCAACCAGGGTCCCGCACCCCGCGGGCCCTGCACACCCCGGGCCCGCCACTCACTCCTCAGTGCCCCGATGAGCAGAGAGCCATCCTTCAGCAGCTCCTTGATGAACTTGTTGGTTCTCTCCAGCTCGATCTCGTGACACTGAAGTCTCTCCCTGAAATCCGGACTGTCCAAGTATGAGTCGCTGAATTCCAGAGTGGGCAGCCCCATGGCCCAGGCGCGGTGGCCGCGGCAGCGGCGGGTGCAGGGGACACTACGAACGCGGGGGAGCGCGGGGAAGCGCGGAGGTCCGGGCCCCGCGCGCCGGGCTCAGTGCAGCTACCCCGAGGCCGGGCGGAGGCTCAGGGCGCTGTCACCGGGGTGCATCGTCGCTCGGTCGCAGCGTGGGGGTAGCGAGGCTGCTGGCTGCGCCACAGAGCACAGTCTCCTGGCAGCGCCACTCGCGGGCCGCGGGGACGGTGGCGCTCACTTAGCCGGCGGCACCCCGCGGCGACTCGGGCCCGCAGGGAAACCCGCCCCCTGTGCCGAGTGCACGCGGGCCGGGCTGCAGCTCCCGGGCCGACCCTCCTCCGCGCTCCCCGCCCCTCGCTGTCCCCGCCCGGTCCCCGCCCGGTCCCCGCCGCGCGCACTTCGTTCCTGGCGCCCAGCACTGCTCCGCAGCCTTGCCCCGAGCGCGACCTGTTCCCCTCCCGGCCCACTGTGATTGCCCGGCCCTGTGCGTCCCAAACCATCTCCCACCGCCCAGCGTCAGTATTCTCAAAGCTGCTGGAATAAACTCCTTCCCAGTCGCGTTCAGGTTTCCTTCCCTTCAGGATACTGCCCAGACGTCGGAGGTGAGAAGGGTGTTCTGCCTGTTTCCCAGCCCTCTGCATTGATCAGCGGTGAGGTGTCTGGAGTTTTTCCCCCTAGTCTGTAAGAAGGTGGGAAGGTTTTAATTTACATATTTTGCACTCCAGTTTTAGAGTCTCAGATTGGCACCTGGGTGGGTGTCAACGTGACCAAGTAGTTCAAAGGAATCCTTAACTCCTTCTTTGGTGGTAGTGGTGGCCAAAACCCGCACTTAAGAGGCTGAAGGAAGAGATTTGTTGAGAGTTCAAGGTCAACATGAACTGTGTGCTGAAACCCTGTCCTTGGGGGTAAAAAAAGAATTCCTGCAAAGAGGAAGTCACCCCTGTAGCAGAGGTTCACCTAGTAAATATGAGTTCTGTTGACATCCTGGCAGCAAGAGAAGCCACTGTTTACCCCATCCTGCCTCATCAGTAGAATTTCTGAGAACTCTGTTACTTTTCTTAAGGGTCTGCTTTTCGTTTCTACATTTCCATTGCTGTGTACATTTGAACCATCTGTTTAAAAAAAAAAAAAGTCCCAATCATGGGAAAAAATCCATCAAAGTGCTTTACATTTTTTCCCAATTAAATTTCAGAAACTTTTAGCTTCAATTTGTTAAGCATACAAAAACATTAAAAATAGCATGTAAACTTTGAAATAGACAAAAATCATGTAAACAATATTCATGATGGCTTGTTTTAAAATCTACTTTTAAAAGCTTACATGCATTCTTTTCTCTCTCTCTCTCTTGCTTTTCTGAGTCAGAGTTTCCCTGTATAGCCCTGGCTGTCCTGGGCTGTCCTGGAACTCATTCTGTAAACCAGGCTGGCCTTGAACTCACAGAGATCCGCCTGCCTCTGCCTTCTCAGTGCTGGGGATTAAAGGTGTGCCCCACCACACCCGGTACATATTTTCATTATTACTCTGCACACATTTGAAAATAAAGTGTGATCACAATTACATTCAATTTATTTCATTTTATTATATTTATATAGGGAGGGGAAGAATAAACTTGTGACACTGTGGAAGTCAGAGGACATTTTGCTTCAGTTGTTTGTCTATTCCATCTTTTTTGTTTGTTTTTTGAGACAGGGTTTCTCTGTAGCTTTGGAGCCTGTCCTGGAACTAGCTCTTGTAGACCAGGCTGGCCTCAAACTCACAGAGATCCGCCTGCCTCTGCCTCCTGAGTGCTGGGATTAAAGGCATGGGCCACCAACTCCCGGTGTCTATTCCATCTTATAGATACCAGGGACTGAACTGGAATTCTCAGGCCTGGCTGCAACCACTTCTGTTAGCTAAGCCATCTTGCCATCCCCAGTTACAGTTATTTTAATTTCCAAGTGTGGCCTTGTCTGTGGAAGATAGCAATGCTGTTTGTCAGTTATGAAGGGATAGTGGGCTATCTTTATGTCCATCTATTTGTCACACAAACCGAAGGACAGAAAAACCAGTAAGGCCCCACACATTCCCGTTCCAAGCACCCAGATGACATGGACTGGTCTGAAACAGTATAAAAACAGAACAATTGATTTTTTCTGTCTCATAACTTATGACCGATTCTCTGAAAAATATATCACACCCTTTGATAAGCAGCTTTTAACGCTGCTATCTGTTGTTCAGCCTCACATGCAGCTGTTGTATAGATTCTAAGACCTCGGTTAGCATTCCCCCATGTGGATAGGAAAAGTTCTGTTTTATGCTGACTGTCTAACCACTGGGACCCAGGTAAGTGATTTATATGGGAAGATAAAGAATTCGGAGCATCCTGCTTGACTCTGAGATGTTCAGGAAAGAAAATCCAGAATGAATGAGTGAACGTAATTACTGAAATGGGTATGCTAGAGCCTGGTGGGTGCCTAAGAATCAGTGTCTTTCCACTAGAGCCCATAGTCAGCCCATGGTGGAACTGTGACTTTTCTGCCCACCCTTTACGCAGTAGTACAGTGTGAATGAATGAATTTTCTTGTGGGTGCTTTCAGAGTTACCCATGATTTAGTCTGGTTCATGCTCTAATCATACCTGGTACTCTTGCCTTCTCTCATGCCACGTCAGCCCAGCCACCTGAGACACCAGAAACGGTTCGGCTTTCAGATGAACTGACTGGCAGTTTTGAACTATTGTTTGCACATTATTATTTTCCGACCGTAATAAATGAACCTGATAGTTTGCAAGAGATGGGCTTCAAAATGAAAGTTTCCCAAATCGGCAAGTGTGAAGTCTCATCTGAATTTTTATCTCACTGGAGCCTTTCCAGAGACTTGCACTTGTGCAGGGCATGGCGTTTGTTGGCTGCACACACCCGCCGGCACTGGCATGGGTATTGGCACAGGAAATGTCTCTGTTTGCTTCATAGAGTGCTGATGAGTTGGGCTTTGTGTTTCTGTGCAAGGGTGAATAGGGAGTGGGGTTGGGCAGCAGATGGAGCAGTGTGAATCTGCCCAAAACCTTCTTTCCCTGGTAGATGCCTCCAGAAGTGTTTCTGTGAAGGTATTGTCTTGCAGTTATTGAGAACAGACCTTTTTTAAAATTAATTTTTCGTGTTTAACTATGTTTTTAAGTGTTTATGTATGTGTCCGTGCGTGAGCATGCGACATGTGAACAGGTGTCCTTGGAGGTCAGAAGAGGGTATCGAATCTCCTCAAATAATGGCCTACGATCCTTCGCAAGAGCAGTGTGTGCCCCTAACCACTAAGCCATCGCTTTGGCTCCTTGAGAAAAGACCTACACCTCCAAGAAGCAAATTTTCTAGGACTACAATGATGTTTGTGAAAAGCCGACTAAGCTGTGGGCAGCTGTAGAGTCTTCAGCATCTTCAAAGGAGATGAGGGCTATTGTCTTTTCTAAAGGAATCCCCTCAGGGCATGTTTCACAGCATTCCATTTCATTCTGGAGTCATGTCTATGACTTCCAGCATGATCATGCCCAAAGGATAAACAAAATAAAACAAAACAAACAAAAAACACCTGGTTGGAGCTGGAGAGATGGTTCAGTGGTTAAGAGCACTGACTGCTCTTCCAGAGGTCCTGAGTTCAATTCCCAGCAACCACATGGTGGCTCACAACCATCTGTAATAAGATCTGGTGCCATCTTCTGACCTTCAGGGGCACATGCAGGCAGAAGACTATATACATAATAAATATAAATCTTTAAAAAAAAATACCTGGCATTGTGGCCCATGCCTTTATTGCCAGCAAACTGGAGGCAGAGTCAGGCAATCTTTACCAGTTAAGGACAGCTTGGTCTATAAAAGGAATTCTGGGACAGTCAGGGCTATGTAGACAAACTCAGTCTCTAATAATAATAATAATAATAACAATAATAACTTTTTCAAAAGCATCTATCTTAGTTAGGATTTTATTGCCATGAACAGACACCATAACCTCAGCAGCTTTTATAAAGGAAAATATTTAATTGGAGCTTGCTTACAGTTCAGAGGTTTAGTTCATCATTGTCCATGACAGGAAGCATGGTGTCATGTAGGCAGACACAGTGATGGAGAAGGAGCTGAGAGTTATCCAGCTGGATCCAAAGGAAGCAGGAAGAAACTGCCACAATAAGCCTTAGCTTGAGCTTCTGAGACCTCAACACTCCCCCCCCCCCGTTAGACACTTCCTCCAACAACATGGCACCTCCCAATAATGTCAGTCCCTATGAGTGTTGGGGTCATTTTCATTCAAGCTACCACATGTGATTCTTTTCTAAAAGTCGTTTACTGTGCTTAAATATGTGTAAACTAAGTACATCCCCAGTTGCAGGCAGTCTTCACTGTCTTTCATTTCAGAACATTTTACCCTCACCCACTCAAACTTTGTTCTTATTAAACTCGAGTCCTGTTGCCTGCTCCTCACTACCTGGCAACAACTGTTCAATTTTCTGTTTCTGCCTATATGGCTTCAATGACCTGGGTTCCTCGTATGAAAGGAAGCACACATGGCCCCTTTGTATATGTTTTAATTTACACAGCTCACTTATTGACAAAGAAGACATATTTTAAAATCAATGGCATCAACATTCAGTTTTTAAAGGTATTTTATCACACACATATATATATATATATATATATACTTAAGTAATATTTATATATCTACTTGTTTACTTGCCACAGCATGTGTGGAGGTCAAAGGATAATTTGCAAGGCTTAGGTATATCTTCTACCATGTGGATCCCAAGAATGGAAATCAGGTCATCAAACTTTGCAGCAAATGAGATAGCCACTGAGCTATCTCACCGGCCCGATTCTAATATACTCTTCTAACAACAGAAAAAAAATATTAAGGTTAGGCCCTGACGTGACAAGTATTGTTGACTCTGGTATTGAAATCATTGCAGAGTGGCAGAGGTGACTCCGCAGGCAGGAGCACATGCTGCCCTTCCAAAGCAAGCCTGGACTCACATAGGTCATTGCTGCTCCAGGGGTGTGATGCTCTCTTTTGGCCTCTGTTGGCACATGTGAGTATACACACACACACACACACACACACACACACACACACTGAACCCAAATTAAAACAAATCACTAAAAAGTGTTGTAATCATTGTTTTATTCCCCCAATGTTCTGTCCCTACCATTCCTCATCAGGTTCGGTGATGTATGACATCACCATGTGACTTAATTACAGGACCTCGGGGGCTAGAAAGTGTTCTCACAGGCTGTCCCTCATTCATTGATGTCTCCTAGTTCCTCTGATTACTGTCAAAATGAACAACAAAAAAATGCTAATACAGTTAGCCTTGAGATAAAATGGCTTTGTGTGGGCATAAGCAATAGTAGTGTGCCACAGGGTAAGCCAGGGGATAGACCACTCTGTATGAGTCTCCAGGTTCCAAGAGGTCATTATACAATAGACTTAGAAAACCAAAGAGCTACAATTAACCGTTTGAGAGCTGAGATGAGGAAGCCTGGATGTAGTAGGTCTACACAAGGCTGGGAGGACACAAGCAGAGGCAAGAGAGAGGGAAGAAATATAGTGAGTGATTTGTGAGATGAAGTGGGAATCAAAAATAGCTTTGCTTTCCATCCTGCATTTAAAAGGAATGAGTGTGATAAACTGGGCCGTCTGGGGAAAAGGGCAGCCCTGATGCTTGAGGGGTAGGGGTGGAGGGAGGGAGCTTGGATGAGGCTGGAAATGTGGGGGAGGGGTTGGGTGTGGCTTTAGTTTAACAGAGAACCATATCAGCAACAAACCAGTAACAACAAAGCATGGATTTCACAGCGACAGTACCTGATGTCCTAAGGTCGATGCTCTGCTGCCCTATTCTCAGAGACCTGGGTGAAGAAAAGAACGAAGCCCAAATATGAAACCTTCATCAGCTACTATTATTGAGAAAACACAGAAGTGAGGTAGAAAGGGAGAGAGAGAATGAAAGACGAGAGAAGGAGGGAAAGAGAGACTAATTAGCAAAAACAGAAGGCATCAATCATGATTTCCATAAAGTATTATTCTCTTGTGCTAAGTCATCTGCTCACTGACAAAACGTCATAGAGTAGTTTTTTTCTCTGTCTTAAGTTATTTATGTCAATCATTAAGGATAAAGCCAAAGAAGACAAGGCCGACACACACACACACGGATTTCTTTTATTTCTCTCTGTGTATGTGTACCACTTGTGTAACAGAGCCCCTGGAGCCCAGAAGAGGGCATCAGACACCTTGGCACTGGAATTGCTGGTGGTTCTGAACCCACAGAGTGGATACGGGGAGCTGAGCTCAGACCGTCTGGAACAGCATCAAGCATGCTTAACTACTGGCCATCTTTTCAGCTCTGGTTCACATATGCACTTTAAAGTCAGTTGAAAGCTATGGCCTACATAGAGAGTTACAAGCGGGCCAGTGAGACCGCATCACAAAAGAAAGTCAATTGAATCCTCGTTTTAAAAGATACTTTTATTGCATTCAAAGGAGAGGTGTGTCTTTGTACCTCTGTGTGCAGTGTGTGATTCTCAGAGTTCACAGCCTACATCATTAGACTCAGAGCCTTGAAGAGCTGGGCAAGGGCTGTCCCACTGACGACTCCAGCCCTGCTGTAGCCTGTCCTGAGCAGTTTGTATAGGGTGGAAAGACATCAGTCTTCACTGTCCATCTTGTTTGAGGCAGCATCTCTTGCAGTGTACAATGTTTCTTCCTGAATGGGCATTCTCCCCAGCCTTAAAAGAGTTATAGTTCTTTTTCATATTTCCATACCTACAGTCTCATGTAGTCAAATTGGGCTTCAGACTCTATATAGCTCAGGGTAACTTTGAACTGCTGATCTTCTTATCTCTACCTCTTAAATGCTGGGGTCACAGATATGTCCCACTAGGCCTGATTATTATGGTCCTAGGAATAGATCCCAAGGTCTTGTGCATCTTAAGCAAGAACTCTACTAACTGAACTATCTCCTTAGCCCCATTTTCATAACTTCTATTCCTTAAAGTCATGACTCCACAAGGGTTGCATATCAGATATTTACATTGTGATAACAGTAGCAAAATTACATTTATGAAGTAGCAATGAAATAATTTTATGGTTCAGGTCACCACAACATGAGGAACTGTATTAACAGGTCACAGCGTTAGGGAGGTTGAGAACCGCTGCTGTAAAGAGTTTTAAACAATACTGTTAGGAATGCATGATGCCCTAAAACTGTCTAGAATGTTTGTCCCTGGCTTTGTAGCTGTAAAGACATTTTAGAGCAGGTTTGAGACAAATGGAGGAAGGCTACCCTGTTTGGCATGGAGGATCCCACTTGTTGCTTGAGTTTGACTGGGCATAGAAAGAGAGGACGGAGCTCATTGTTTGCTTCCAACCCCTAAGTGTGGCAACCAATTGGCAACCTGCCACGGACCCTGGCATAGGCAGGGAGGGACATCTTGAGGAAAATATCATGCCCCGCTGTGGCTTACTGAAACTAATTCAAACAAATAACTCCACATTCAGCAGAGAAGTTATCACTGGAATTCTGCCCATTCAGGAATGGTTTAACCCTAACAGAAGGAGTAGACCCGCAGTCTCTGTGGCTGGAGCAGGGCCTCCAGGAAGAAACCAGATGGGAAAGAGCATCTGGCTAGGAGTCACAGTGGTCACTGTCCCCTCCTCAAGTGCACTGACTTCCATTCAGCTTCTGTGGACAGACTAGAGCCAGAAAGATTTTAAAAGTAAGCTATAATAATGACAAAACACAATCATTTCAGTAGAGGGCAGAGTTACTATTTTTATACTTCATATATTTTAACATTTGTTAGTGATTTTTTTCTCTTCATCAGTTTATTAAACTTTAACTGAGAGAAAGAAGTGGACTACTGGGAGGAAGTGTTAGTTTTGCTAGATAAATAAAAGTTGACAGGGAGTTGAGAGACTGCCCCCATACCTCAACTGTTTACACATCCGCAGCTCTTGCTCCCACCCATGGTAAAGCCAGGCTTCAGTGCACCAGCGCTCAGCAACTGCAGGAACACTTTCAGGTTGTTCTGTATTTTTTCTTTAGAGACAAAGTCTTGTGTAGCCCAGAATGGATGTGATCTCACTATGTAGTAAAGGGTAATAGTGAACTTTTTACCATCCTGCTTCTGTTTACTGCTGAGAATGAAGGCGTGCATAACAATGCCTGGTTTTATTTGGTGATGGAGATTAAACCCAGCACTTCATGTATGCTAGGCAAATATTTTTAAAATTGTAATTAAAAAGAAAAAAAAACACTTTGTTTTGTCCTAGACACTGGGTTCAACTTCACACAGAGAGGAGTGCTGTGCTTGAACGAGTGGTCCAGGTGTACCAAGTGGCAGGTGTGGCCCCCTTTCTGTCCTGGTAGAACCTTCTCTTGAGAGAGATCTCCTGAGCACAGTGACTCCCTGGTGGTAGGGTTAGAAGCCATTGTCTCAGGCACAGTGTCTTGAAAACTTGTCTTACAGGTCCTGCTCTCTGAAGACTGAGGATGACTTCACCATCTGACCTTTTCTTCATGTCTGGGAGAGAGAAAGGAGGAGAGAAGAGACAAGGATATAAATAGTGACAGAGCTTGTCTGATAGGGAGGGGGAGGAAAGGGAGAAGAGAGAGCAGAGGGAAGAAAGGAAAGATGGGAGAACAGGGAGGAGGGGGAGGAGGGCTTTGCTTGGCTTCTGGATACTCCCAGTAAAATGGGAAGAATGAATGAACTAGCCAGGCATGGTGGTGCATACCTTTGATCCCTGCACTTGGGAGGCAGAGGTAGACTCTGGGAGCCTGAGGTCAGCCTGGTCCACATGATGTATTCCAGGACAGCCAGGGCGACATGGAGAGACTCTGTCACAAAAACAACAACAAAAAGAATGAGTTAACTGCCCTACCCTTGCAAACCAGTCCCTCATGATTATTGTTGAGGTCCGGTTCCTGTTAATAGTTTCTTTCTGCCACTCAAAACCTGTGAGGTAGCTAAGAGGTTACATATAAGAAGGAAACTGATCCACTAGTGTTTTCTAAAACAAGGCCAAGGATATTCACATTAAAATAGTACTGGGCTAGCAAGGTGGCTTAGTGGATAAAACACTTGCCAAGCGAGCATGAGTCCAGTTCCCCAAACCACACAAAAGACACATGGGTGTGTGGGTGCCTGCAATCCCAATGAGTAGGGGGTTGAGAAGGAAATTCATAAAGCAAGTGGCTAGCCAGACTGACCCAAACGACTAGCTCCAGTTTCAGCAAGATACTCTACCTCAATGAACAAGGTAGACAGCAATCCAAGAAGACAACTAACGTCAACCTTGTTACCCACATGTGCAACCACACATATATAAACATGCATATACACAAACACACATATACATACAAATACATACACATATATACATATACACACACATAGACAGAGCAAAGGAACAACAAAAAGCATCCTTCTCATCCAGGTATGGTGGTGGTACATGCTTATATTCCCAGAAGTAGGGAGGTGGAAGTAGAGGATTGGCCATTTTAGGCCAACTTGAGCTATATATTAAGATCCTATCTCAAAGCAAATAAGCAAGCATTTCACACTAACTATCCACTTAAGTGTGCAGATTAAATAATGATAACTGAAAATTGTCCCTCTCCTTCAGAACTGGCCCTTTCCAATGATTCATTCGGCAACTGCTATCATTAGGCCAAGGTCTGTTTCTCTCTGAAGCTCCTAGCAGCTGTCTCTCTCCACAATGACATCCCAGAGGCTTGACACGGACCTTTCACTACACCTCAGACTTTTCTTTAACCTGCTCGTCTAATTTCTTTCTCTTAATTCTCTTGCCTCATTGGTTGACTGAGGAAGGAACTTGATTGGCCAACTATCATGGTTTCTCTCGGGTCAGCTGCTTCCCTTCGAGCTCTGTCTTCAGCAGGGCATTGGCCCTCAGTGCCTGGGAAATTAAAATAAGCTCTTGGCTAATGTCTGTGGGTCCTTTGAACCATTCTTGAACAGTGATTGATGATGGACATAGCTTTATGAAAAAGCAAGTGTAATTCTCTCCTGGTCTTGAAATCCTTCAGAGTCCTCACTCACTGACAATAGAGTTCAAACTCATAGTGTGCCACCCCCTGACTGTTATCTCTCCAGCTCTATTGATGGTCTTCTCTTTTTAGTCTGGAGTTATGCTACAGTTAAGTTTTGTTTCTCAAAAGACCCTTGATGGGCTGCTGAGAGGAATCTTGACCAAAGTCTCCACAAATTTCCATCTAGGTGTGGAGGTACATGCCTGTAATCCCTGTTCTTGGGAGGGGGGAGCAAGAAAGGTCAGGAGTTCGGTATTGGCTACATACCTCCAAGTCATCCTGGGCTAAACCAAAAGAAAACAAGAAGCTTCTCTTTTATGTGTTAACTTTGGAGGTTGTCTTTCTAAGTCATAAAACATGTTGAGTCATCAACATAAGTGTGAGGCTAGAGTCTGCAGAGGGGTCTCCTAGAGAGCTTGTTTCATGGCCCTCTCTACTCTGCAAGTCCTGCCTTGTTGCTGAAGAGAATTGCAGTGGGTTCTGAGTGATTCTGAGTGATGATGGTACTGCTACCCTGTGAAGCACATTTTAAGGAAGAAAGGGCTACAAGGATGACTATCTTCTGGGCGCTTCCACAAAAGTCTTCTCATTGTTCTTGGCTAAAGAAAAAGAGAGACAGACATATTTTGTTAGATTTCACTTTTTTAATGGTGTGTGTGTGTGCATGTATGTGTGTGCATGTGTGACCGCGGGAATAGGAATGAAGGTCCCCTTGGAAGCCAGAAGAGGAGATCAGATACCATGGAACTGGAGTTACAGGAAGTTTTGAGCCATCTAATGTCAGTGTTGGGAACTGAATTTGAGTCCTCTACAAGAGCATCAAGGATTCTTAACCACTCAGCCATCTCTCCAGTCCCTGTGATATTTTGAAAAACACTCATTAAAGATGAAGTTCAAATCAAGTCACAATTTGCTGGATGAATACAGATCTGGTATTTTTAGATAAAGTCTCTGTAGCCTGAAATTCACTGTGTACATCAAGCTGGGCTCAAATGCAGAGATCTGCCTGCCCTGCCTTCCAAGTGCTAGGATTAAAGGTGTGTGCCATCACACTCAGCTATAATATATTGAATACATGTGTTTGTTTACTTTATTGACTGTCTCTTTTAAGTCAAAGAAAAAGATGGCATCTTGTTCATATTCGTGTCACACATAAGACAGTCTCAACAAACATCTCCTGAGAGAAGAAATGAAAGCAACATTTGGTTTTGTACATCTTGACCCAGAAAGAACTATATCCACTTCCAGCGTGGGTGCCCTGAACCCACTATGCTCAAACACAACTGAAAGAAAACAAAAGTATCCAGTAATTGCAATATTCCTCTTCATGTAATTTGACTCCAGTGTTATATTTCAAAGGCATTACTTGTCCTTTAGGGAATCCACTGGAAAATGTATTTGCCCTCACTTTCCAGAACTTTGTTGAAGTTAAAGCATAAAGTTTTCAAATAAGGCAAAAGAAACCCGGTGATTACATTTTGGTTGATGCATCATCAGAACTAAAAATAGAATGGGAAGATGGAAAATCATTACTGGAACATCCATCCAGAGCATGGTTAAAGATTATGGATGAGCTTGAATCACAGCCGATGTTCATCTTTCAGCCGTGCAGAGCCTTGCAGAGCAAGTTCTGAAGCACACGGAATCTCCTGGACTCAACTTCCCAGTTCTGGCTTTACCAAGACTTTTGTTTATTTGTTTTTGTTTTTAAAAACATGTTTTTTTGTTTGTTTGTTTGTTTGTTTTCGAGACAGGGTTTCCCTGTGTAACAGTCCTAGCTGTCCTGGAACTAGCTCTTGTAGACCAGGCTGGCCTCGAACTCACAGGGATTCACCTGCCTCTGCCTCCGGAGTGCTGGGATTAAAGGCATGCGCCACCACCTCCTGGCTAAAAACATGTTTTTATGACACCCATTGGTGCTTGACTCGGCCAGGCTGTCTCTACATTCCCTCCCGCCTGTGGGTGGGCCGACTGAGGACACATGGTACCCTGGATTCGGACCATTTTCTACCGCTACAAATGGTAAGGCTCTCTTCTCCAAGTCAGCTTTCCACTCACATTCATTTCTGGTTGACTCGACTGCCGGGGGTGACTCGACTGCCGGGGGTGGTCCTCCTGATGTTTGAGCTATTTTGACTCCCCTAACACTGCACACACTGAGCTGTGCATTCATTTTGGGATCCGGGGTTCCTCAAATTTTTTTGATTTTTGGGTTTCTTTCTTTCTTTCTTTCTTTTCTTTTGGACCTCTCATAAGTGGTCCCTGCTGTGAGAGACCTCCTGAGTTGGCCTCTATCCCCTGGATCCTGAGTCACCAGTGTAATGATTGTTCTGCTTCTTTAAGAGACAAGCCACGCCCATTCCCTCCCCCATCCGCTGAGGCAGGCTGATCTTCAGCTTCTGGCCTGAGCTCTCTCTCTTTTCCATCTTCCTCTCCCCACTTCTCCCCTTCCCCCGCTTCTGTCTCTCCTCTCTCTCTCTCTCTCTCTCTCTCTCTCTCTCTCTCTCTCTCTCTCTCTCTCTCTCTCTCTCTCTCTCAGCTCTTCTCTCCTTCCCTCTTCCCCCTCCATAACCCCTCCAAATAAATATCCAAC
>PVIU01009950.1:0-72947 GCA_004026605.1 Ondatra zibethicus | reverse complement strand
GGGTATGCTGTCTGTCTATAGGGGGAGAAGAAGGTCTATAGGGGGATGCTGTCTGTCTATAGGGGGAGAAGAAGGTCTACAGGGGGGGTGCTGTCTGCCTATAAGGGGGAGAAGAGGTCTACAGGGGGATGCTGTCTGTCTATAGGGGAGAGAACAAGAGAGGAGAAGCTTGTGTATTGATATAAGCCACAAAACTACATAGAGTTAGTTTCTCAGACATACTAAGAGGGTGAAGATGAGATGGTTCCCTGTGAAAAGAGGGTGACATTAAGGGATTATAATGAGGGAGGGACAAAGGGAGGCTGTTAAAGGGCCCCACTGCTATATGGAGCTTCTAGGGCCAGTGTGTGGTTTCCCAGTCCTTTCTGAAACTTATAGCAAAGTATCTGTGGAAGCCATCAGATCCACAAACCACCCTCTTATACTACTTAACAAAAAGAATTCCGCATGATCCTGGGCTGTGCTGTCAAGAGTATTTGGCTTGCAAAGTAGATGGAGTGTGAATCTCATGAATGGATCAGTCTTTGCGCCTGGGAGAGACCCATATAGGGAAACTTCCAGATGCGTGAGCTGAGCCCTGCTATCAAAAGCTTCTTTAATGCTGGGAAACGAAGATGGGTTTGCTGAGGCAGAAGGGTGTTTTGTCATGTGCAAGAGGCTGGAATTAGAGGTGGGTGAGCTGTCCTGTTCTCATGCAATCTCACAAGGAAGTGGGCCAAGATGGGCAAGAACAGGAATGTTCCCAGGCCTGTTAGATGTACTTACCAGTGTAGCCTGGGGCTGAGCTTCCGGAACACATGAATTTGGGAATGTGGAGCTATGTGCCTGCCCTGCAGGGACCTGAGGGCTCCTTGACTTCTTAGAAGTTTCAGGTCCACAGTCTCCCTCTCATAAGCCCTGTGGCCACCAGAACTACTATAGTAGGATGTCATATTGGAAGTGGCCAGCCATCCCTGGGAGAACAGGGCGACTTTGGGAAAACAAAGCTAGTGGGTAACCTGTGTGTATAGCCAAGAAGCCAGGTCCCTTTCATTTCTTCTTTCCCTTCCCCCATCCCTCTCTTTCTTTCCCCCGTTTCCTCTCTTCCCTCCTTCCATCTGATTGTGCTGAAGATTGGCGCCTTTGACTAGGGCAGTGCCTTACTTGCGACAGTATCTCCAGCTCTTGCATTATTTCTGGACAAAAAGTTAGCACCATCAAACGTAAATGTCAGAGCCAAAAACCCAACAGAGGAGAAGAGACTCAATAAACAGGGCACTTAACCCTTGAGATAAAAGATAAACATTGAATGGGTTCCTATGCGGCAAGGGATCTTCCCCTACATAAATCCATGCGCATACATAACTGAACTGACTGCCATTTTTAGGTTTTCTTTAAAAAGATTTTTTTTTTTGCTATGGGTGTTTTGTCTGCATGTATGTCTGTGCACGACGTCTATATATGCCTATTGTTTGAGGGGACTAGAAGACATTGGATCTCCCTAGAACTCGAGTTACAGATGATTGTGAAATGTGAGTGCTTGAAGTTGAACCCAGGACCCCCACAGCCAGTGCTCTTAACCCCCAAGACAGCTCTCCAGATCCCTGCCCACCCTTTAGCTTTTTTATATGGTATGATTTTGTCTTTTGCTTTTATTTCATTTTGCGATACGGTGTTATGCAGCCCTGGTTGGCCTAGGACTCACTATGTAGTTATGACCTGATCTTCCCGCCTCTACTTCCTAAATCTGTTTTTACCCATTGTGAGAGCCAAAGTTACATTTTAAGTTTTAATTACTATGCCTTAGAGATCCATGAAACAAAAATGCCTCTGATCTGCAAGCCCCTTGCCCAAGGACAGATAGTTCCTGAAATGCCGGAGGCTGTTGTTTCTGGGAGATAACAAGTCACCTGTTTTCACTCCCCTAAACAAGTTTGTGTGACCCAGCTACTTGGTCACATGCAGGAAATATGTACACTTGTCCTGATTGGATCCGATGGGAATTCCTTAAGCCACTGCAAAACTTGATTTGGGCCATTTTTCTGGGGAACCAGAGATGGACCTGGCCAGTATTTGATTAAAGCTGGCTTCAAACCTGGCTTTAAACCGTGGTAGTGGCCTTATCTTGACCAGTGGGGTTAACACTATAGCTATGCACCTCCCTCAGCCATAATTATTTCAGAAGCAGGTTTCAGATGTTACCTCAGCCAGAAGGATTTCAGGATGTTTCTCTCTAGACTCAGAAGAATAATTCAAGTTTATCTTAAAGCTTGAAATGTTTCAGGCTGTTTCCCTCAGTTTCTTCTTTTTCTCAATTACCTGGTTATAGTTTACATGTTCCCAGTTATAATGTGATGGCCAACAGGTGGTTTGTTTGCTTGAATTAGGATCTAAGAGGGTCGTTTCTAGCAGAACTGGCCCATATTTGATATATCTGTCTTTTTTAATCTACAGAAACTCTGTCATCTTTTTTCCCCTTTAAAGACCATGAGGCCATTCTTCCCATGGAATTTCTTCTAATTTTATATTTGCTGGTCATATGCACAGGTTAATATGTGTCTTGCCACTCTGTCACCTGTGTTTCTATGTCTCTGTATTGGGCGAGATTTGGTCAGACCTGAGTCTGGTGGTTTAGCACACAGCCCTGCCTTGGAGTGGTTTGTCACCTCTTTAATGACCTGTCCTCTCCTCCCCGCTCTGGTTCACTTTCATCCCCTCCAGCTTTGACCTTTTCTGACTGCTCCCTCTGGAGATCTGTTGTTTCCTCTTTCCTCCTTTGTTTCTGATTTCCTCCTTGTCTTTGCTTAAGACTTGTGATGCCTACCACCGCTGCCTACTGAATACCTAACATCTGGTTCTAAGACATGCTCTGACTCACGGCAGGTGGCCAGTAAATATGATCTGGATGAATCAAGGAAGGGGTGAGCTGTCCTAACTCTTCCTCTACCTGTCAGGACAGGGACAGTACAGCACATACTGAGCACCTGTACTGTGCCAGGCATGCCACATGTCCAGTGCTTGGCTCATTTAACCAGGTGGGCCCTGCAATCACTGGCCTCTAGGAGGAAGTGTAGTAGACATGGAGGTATGGTACTCACAGTTCCAGCAGCAGACCTCTTGTTTGAGGTCATGTGTATTCTGGGCTGTCTACAGTGATGAGACACATTTGTACCAGCCTTACCTATATGATTAGCTAAAGTTTGGTCCATCCTGTGATGTAGTTCATCTTCTCCTCCATCCAACCTCGACTCCTTACCTCCTTTCTGCCGTTTGACCTTCTCTATAAGCCAAATCTGTAGGTGAAATATTCTGGCCCACCAGCCAGCTCCCAAATAACAACACAGAGACTTATTATTAACAATAAATGCTTGGTCGATAGCTTAGGCTTGTTACTAACTAGCTTTTATAATTAAATTAGTTCATTTTTATGAATTTATATGTTGCCACATGACTCATGCCTTGTTACCTCATCTTGTACATATCTTGCTTTCTTTGCATTTGCCTGGAGACTCTGCCCTCCTTCATCCTAGAGTTTTTTCCCTGTCCATAACTTCTGCCTAACCTCTTTCTGCCCAGCTATTAGCCATTTAGGTCTTTTGGTTTTTTTGAGACAGGGTTTCTCTGTGAAGCTTTGGTGTCTGTCCTGGTACTTACTCTGTAGACCAGGCTGCCCTGAAACTCACAGAGATCCACCTACCTCTGCTTCCCCATTGCTGGGATTATGGGCATGTGCCACCTCCACCCAGTGGCCATTTATTTAACTCTTTATTAAACCAATGAGAGCAACACATCTTCACAGTGTACAAAATGATTATTCCCCAACACAAATCTTTTCTGTCCGATTCACCCTGGAAGCTCCAATTTGAAAGGGTGAGATAGCCTTCTGAGTGCACAGGGAGAAATAGGACAGAGATTTTGGCTGAGCTGTGGGCTCCCAGAGTAGTCCTATGAGTATCCTACCTCCTAGAACCTTCAAAGGAGGGAGAGTCATCAACACTGTGGCCTGGCTCCATTCTGGCTCTAGGCTATGTATCAGTTTTGCGTTGCTCTGACAAAATACCTGAAAAGACCAACTTAAAGGAGAGATTTATTTTGGCAGTTTCATGGGGTTTAGTCTGCAGATGCTCCGCTCCATGGGTTGGGCAAAGCATCATGGAGACAGGAGCATGTGGTAGAGGAACTTTTTCATGGTGAACAGGAAGCGGAGTAAAGGATTCAGGGTGAGACATCCCCAACAGCACACCCTCATTGACCTACTTCCTTTAGAAGGACTTACTTCCTAGCTTTCAGCACTTCCCAATAATGGTATTGTGATATGAATTTATCAAAAGATTATTAATCAGTTGATTAGGTCAGCGAACTGGTGATCTAATTGTTTCTGGAAACCCATCGCAGACACACCCAGGGTGTGCTTCCCTATCCCCCAGGTGGTTCTCAATAAACTCAAGGTGGCAAAATTAACTGTCACGAGCCCCTCTGTTAAGTCAGGTTGTAGATTTCCTGTCCTGTGACTCAGAAATGGTGCAGGGAAGTGCAGAGGGGTGAAGCCTTGAAAAGAGACTAGCCATGGCCCAGGAGGCGGATATTGGAAGGAGAGACACTGGCTGAGATGAGCGATGACAGACGAACGGAAGGTCGGGAAAAGCCGCCTTGCTGCCGGGCTGGAGTGCTACGGGAAGATTCCATCTGTTGAGCAACCAGGAGTCTCTAAACTCCAGGAGAGGAGCAGGATCAGGGTTAGGGAGATTAGGCAGACCAGAGAAACAGAGGCACAGTGATGCGAGCTTGGTCTGAGCTGGTAACATCAGAAAGACAGACACAGGAAAGAAGAAAACCCAGCATGACCTTAGAGAAAAGGAGGGAGGTGTGAACCAAAGAGGAATTCTATGTCATCTTACTAGAAAAAAAACTTTAATTTTGCTGGTGATCTAACTACTGATGTAAATGAGTACAGCTAGGCCACATTATTCAATTTCCACCCTTCTGAATGATGTGAGAAGACCCCAGGCTTTTGCCGGGCTGGAAAAAAGAAATTTGCATACTGTCTAGTGGGATCATTTTGTACTTCTGTCAGGAAAATTTAAAAACAGTGGTTGTGGATTTCTTAATCTCAGTAAAGTGAGCTGCGCAGGGAACGAGGAAGACCGCAACAGGACCCATGCAAATCAGGAGTTCCTGGGAGCTTCAGTTTGTTCACTCCTTTGAGCTTTTGGGCCGTAGACTTGACCTTATCCCCTGGCCCCGCAGGTGGACCCATGTGGTCCACGGTGTGTGTTGCAGACTTTTTCTTGTGAAATCACAGGCATCACCTGGCAGTCTGGTTCTCCTCCGCTCCCTCTCCCTGGTTAGGGGCTGACTCATGACTCTTCCCAGCTTGACAAAGGCACTGAAAACATCTGTTGAGTGAACTCGAGGGTGAACAGTCAGCAATATATGTTCAAGTCTAGTTCTAGGACTTGACCCTACCTGCAGGCTATAGGGGTGAGTGGGGGGTTGGGGGAGAATGCACAGGGCTGTAATTTTCCACGTGTTCTCCAGTTTTAGCAAGCATAACTTCCTTATTCTTTCATTCACCTGCAGAATCCAGTCCCTGGCTCTCTCCTCTCTGTTTCCTTAAGACTTCTGTGCATCTTCTCTGGTCCAGTCTACCTTCTGCCACAGTTCCACGCTGAACTTCCTTTATGGAGCACAGAAGGAAAAGGACCTCTTCAGGACCCCAGTCCTTCCATGGCAGGTGTTTCCCAGCTGGAACAGAAACAGCTCTTTCTTCTTTCTTTAGCACCTCCTTGGCTGACCAAGGCTCCCTTTGATCTATTGTTTTGTGGCTAAGGCAGTGTTCCTTGAAGAATCCTCTGTTGTTTACCCAGCAGCTCTTCAGCCTAAACCACCTTTTTGCCAGAGTTTCCCCTTCAGGCTCCTGAACCCAGCTGGTCCTGAGGCAGTGATGCTTCTGCGTGGTGATGGTTCTCCGTCAGAGACTTCTGAGCGAGGTGAGAATAGGTGTCTTATTGTAGAATACATTCATGCTGTAGCAGAGAACACCCACTGGTGGAACTGGCAAGGAACACAGGGTGGGTTGATGTCTGCAAAGAGGAGACCAAACCAAGCAGAGGCTTTGCATGCAGGTGGAAAGCTGTGTCCAAGCCGTTATCAGTGAGTATCTAGGGCGGAGCTGGAATGCAGTGCTGGTTGATCTTTTGAGCCCAGAGTCAGATATTATTTATCTATTGTCCATCTAACTGACTTTGCTGGGTCCACATTGCCAGAGATGATGCCTGGAGCTCCGACTCCAAGAGGAATCTACCCCAGCCACCAACAGCTTTCCCTGGAGGAAGAAGACTTTGTTACTCTTGGAAATAAGGGGGTGGGGAGTGGGAACTTAGGGAAGCAGGGCAGGAGAAGGGGGCTGAGCAGTGGTTAGAATCAGATGAGGCAGCCGGAGCAGGCCCCTCTGATCCCTAAAGTCATATCCCTGACCCAGTGGAAGTCCGGGAAGCAACTGGGAGACTGCAGTCAGAAACACGAGCCGTTTGATAGTATAGGACAGTGCCTCCCAAGCCTGTGTTTGCACCATCCGAGGCTCTGGCTAAGCCAGAGAGCTGGACTCCACTCCCCAATTCCAGTTTAGAGGATCTCAGATGAGCTATGAGAATTTGTATCTCTCACAAGTTCCTAGGTGACGCTCATACTAATGCTGACCTGGAGGAACCTCCAGGGGTTTAATAGCTGAGCATGGGTTGCGGGAAGGAAAATGAGGTCAATGGTAGCCTGAGTGGGTACTAGCTGCTCATCCAAGTGCAGTTCGCAAAGACATTAGAGGAAAGGTGGTCCTTTGATACACGTGATACACACTGGCATTTTACCCCATCTCCTCCTGTTCCACTGTGTTATCCACGGGGAGGAAGAAGCTGCTGGCCCTCTGGGTCATGGTGTTGACTGAAGGGAACTAGAATTTTTTGGGGAAGACACCAACTTCTGCAAAGGTGAGGAAAAAGAGAGGAGCAGTGAGAAACAAGGTTTTCTGATGGGGGCCAGTATGATTGTCATGGGTCTAGAAGGGTTTGGCATAGCAGGACAGGTAAACTGGCCTTGTGGACATGAGGGGCAAGGCATGAGCCTTGGGGTTTCAGAGCTGAAGGGTGGAGGCCGTCAAGACATGTATGGAGCCTTTTAGTCTGTGGGAACACTGGGGCACTGAGGGAAGGTAGCTGTCAATCATAGACCCAACACTTTCCATTGGTTGGCAGCACTGTTAGTCAAACCCAGAGGCCTCCAGGTTCCCTTGATCATCCTAGACCCCTCTGGCCACATAGAGATGTTCCCACAACTATGAGAGCCTCCTAGATGAGGAAAATACCCAGTGGGGAAATTTCACAATGGACCTATAGAGGCTGGGGTGGCTACAGCCGGGTATTCCGCTCTGTGGCTGGTATTGAAATTGATGATGGCGGTCAGGGGCATGTTCTGTGGACAGCCATAGATGTGACTCAGGTGTGCAGCTGCGGCTAGATTGTGTCTTGGGGATGGATGGTAGTCCCTAAAGAGGATTCTGACGGAGTTAGTTTGACTGTTTCAGGTGATGAAGGATAGAGCTGAGGGCAGGTTGCCATGGGTGATGGGAAGGATACGAGGAAAGCAAGAGAGGCAGGGATGTTACAGATGATGGCCCAGGACTGAGTACTGCCTTGGCACTCAGTTGTTTCCCCTTCACTAGCTGCTTTTGTCAGACGTAGGTTTGCCCTCTGCCGTGGGCTCTGCTCTCCCCCTGCTGTGGGTCCTTCTTTGTTTGCTGTGGCCTTGGCTAGTTCATCACTGTCTAAAACTCTAATCTGCTCTAAGCCTTGCTTAGGTCCCACTGTTCTATGGCTTGTGCTTCCATCTCTTACTGGTGCCCTCTCTTCTTTCTGAGTCCATCCCACTGCCTGGGAATCCTTTCCATGTTCAAACTATTTAAGGTCCTTGGGAATAAAGACAGCCTGAAGATAGGCATGGACCTGGGGGCAAACCCACTCTTTAGCTGTCTGCAGGGGTTAATTCTGGGTAATATCTGATACAAGTAGGTCAAAAGCAAAGAGTTAAGGTGAGATGGCACAGAGTGATGTCTGGAGTTGACCGTACTTTTATACAGGAAGGCTGTGTGCAGGACACCTCCTCAGAGTATGCCTTATACCCTGACTGAAGTAAAGCAGAGCCCATGCTCTGACAGGAACCTTGGAGGACTGGTATACAAAACATGTTTCCAGGAATGTCTGCACAAGAAAATGAGGTGTGAATTTCTTTTCTCTGGAACAGACATACATGTAAGCGAAGGTGGCTGAGCAGGACACGAGCCCCGAGCAGGCGGAGTTACGGCTGAGTAGGAAGGAGAGAGATGGTGCCAAGATTGAGAGCTGACTCTCTTTAAGCCTTTCCAGCATGAAGCTGGCACAGTCTCTCTCCCTAGGCCCTGCAGCTGACTGGCCTCAAGGGGTGGTCTTTATACTTCAGCTGTGAGACTAGACAGGCTTTGGACAGTGACTGACCAAGGTCACCTCAGATAAGTGTATGTGTGGGGTACCAACATGAAGCCACTTAGCAAAACGCAACTGCACAGACAAGGGGTATTTGCATATAATGTGTGCAGCCGGAGCCTGTTTCCATATTATAAGAATCCCATTCCAAATGCCAGTAAAGTGCGGAATCTGTAACCATCTAAAGCCACTCCTAGAGTGGGGAGTTAACTAGGTCACATGCTCAGAAGCCACAGGCTGGTTACTACAGCTTCACAGGGGCAGTGTGAAGTGGTTACTGAAGGGTGTCTGGCCGGAATCTGTCAGGGTGGAACCCATGAATACGGAGGACTGATCAATTATCACAGAATCACATTTTATATTTAAAATAGACATATTTTATTTGTTAATTATATATGTCTCAATAGAATTGTAATACAATCACAGGGAGAGAGATGCACAATCCTCAGGAGAGAGGAGACACATTAGCTAAGTCCCAGAAGGTGTCTTACCGGTGGAGTTTAGCTTAGCTTGTAAGAAAATAAAATGGAAAGATTGGACAAGGGATGCCTGAGACTCATAAAGGAAACTCGGGAAAAAGTCCAAAGGTGGTCAAACATTTTAGTGGTTGAGCCAAGACAATAAAACAATGACCCCCACTCAAAATTGGGGGGTCTTTTGCTTAGACATAGAAAAGGAAAGCATAGGCCCTTGGTTAGACTTTCTGAGTAAGACAGTAGATTTTCACATTTGACCTTCGAAGAGTGCTAGCGTCCTTGGCTGAATTAAAAAAAAAAAACCCAAAAGACAAAAGAGCCATTGATGTGTCCAGACAGGGTAGAACATGTATACTAGACAGTGAGTTTGCTGGGAAAGTGTCTGGAGGACAATTTGCTGATGTAGTTATTGGAAGAGGTGAGGCATCCATCACTAGAAAATCCTGGGGAGGAGGAGGAAGATGTGTCCAGAAAGTGCTACCATCCTAGAGCAAATATTGAAAATCTGCCATAGCCCAAGTGGCATCAATCTCCAGAAAGGAGAAAAAAAATGAGCTAGTGTCATTGTCCAGTCAATGAAAGCCGAAAAACAATGTGATTTCCAGATCCTTGGCTCTGACTTTTGACCAAGTCAGCTGGTTTTGCTTTGATTCTTTGAGATAGTATTTTGCTGGTAGAATACAGACTGCCAACCATGAGCTCAGGTCATCAGAGACTGTGCCTTCAGTTCTTTCAGGACAGGAAAAAGGGAAAGCAAAAGTTCAGACACCAGCTGGCAAATGCCACTCACCAAGCCTAAAAGAAAAGGAGCATTTGAACCACGTCCCAGATCAGAAACAATTCTTTCATCAGGAAAGGTTGATGCTATTCCTACCAGGAAAATAGTATTCTAAAAGTTGAACGGCTGTTGGGTAGCCCTGAACTGAGATGAATGTTGAATGGTCTCTGAGGGGCTAGGGAATCAACACCCCAGATCAAGTACAGCTTTGGGAGCAGAAACAGAGGACTGTATGTATTTTATAGCCAAACGGAGAAGGGAAAAAAAGAGAAACCGTTGAAACTCACAATTCAAATTTGTATTTTCAGCTGAAGGCTTTTGAAACTGGAACTGCAAGAGGGTCGGATTCAGTCTGGAGTGAAAGCTGAAGCCCGCACAGGCATAGCATCGGAGTCATGCATATCAAGCAGAATTGGCGACATGATGGAAACCTAACAACGTGCAAAAGCCCGTGAGAGCTGTGAGAGTAGATATAAAAATGTCCGGTAGTTGGGAATGTTCTCTGATGTTAGTAATAATACTGTCAAGATTCAAAAATACTTTATCATATGTTTGCTAAACGGTGCGGTAAATAGTAATTTATACATTGGACAATGTATACTTTAAAAATAACTAACAAAGGAAACATGCCATAGCTGAAAGTGATAGTGTGTCTCCATAGCCTCTCCTACTAAGGTTGGCTAAGTCATTGAATACTGTTAAACACCTCACATGGAGGTGGGGGGAATCTTTCCTAGGCTCATAGTGATGTGTGACTTCTCTGTCTTTCCTGCCAGATTCTGATTATTTAGGAAGGACCCATCTCTTTTGATCACATTTTTGCCTTGCATGTGAAGGGTAAGAATGTAGCAGATCATATGACATTGATGAAGGCCAAGTGAGCATTGTCATATATACCTGTGGAACAGCATGGTCCCAGGTCGTATGGAATAGTGGATTCGTGTATTAAAGACTGATTTTGAACCCTGCCTCCGCTCACTGCTCTATCTCAGCGTTAGACAGGCTATTTGGTCATCTTAGTTAGGGTTGCTATGGCTGTGATGGAACACCATGAGCAAAGCAACTTGGGAAGGGTTTATTTGGCTCACACTTCCATAGGACAGTTCATCATCAAAGGAAGTCAGGACAGGAACTCAAACAGGGCAGGAACCTGGAGGCAGAAGCTGATGCAGAGGCTATGGAGGAGTGCTGCTTGCTTGCTCTTGGCTTGTACAGCCTGCTTTCTTATAGAACGGAGTATCCCCAGCCCAGGGGTACCACCACCATAATGGGCTGAGCCCCTCACAATTGCTAATTAAGAAAATGCCCCACAGCTGGATCTTATAAAGTATTATCTCAATTGAGGTTCCCTCCTTTCAGATAGCTCTAACTTGTGTCAAGCTGACATTTAAACTAGCCAGCACATTGGCTTTGCTAAACTTTGGTCCTTTCCTCTGTTAAAAAGGTTATATCCTTTGATCTTATTCAATGTTGTTTACTAAGCCACTGCTATGTTTTGTTTGGTGTGCTTTACTTCTGCTAACATTTCCAAGTTCTGGTTTTTGTTTTTCCCTTTTCTACTTAATAGATGAGGAAACCGAAGCTTAGGAACTTTAAGTCCGTTTGCTGCAGTGTGACAGCTAGTATGGAAGTCCTTGTCTTGCTGTCATGCTACCTGTGTTTGTTACCAAGATTCTAAGTAACTTCCCCAGGTTGTTCAGGATTCTCACGGCCTGAGGCCTGAGCGCAGCTCTGGATTCAAAGGCAGGCAAGAGCCACCCCTTGCGTTCTGACCTCACTACTCTTAGTTTAGTTTATTTCCACGCCACCCAAGGTTGCAGAGACAGAGTTATGGCTCCGAAAGAATAAACGGACAAGCCGTGCTGCTTGCCTCACTCCACAGGGAAGGTGTCCCAAGACTGATGACTAGTGACCAGTCTTCGAGATGCTTGGAAAGTGCTGGGCCAAGACAGCAAGCTTGGGGGCTACCACACCCTGTGACGTAAGTCTGAGCCTTATCTCCCCCCCACCCAGCAGCAGAACATTATGGCCCACCCCCTTATTCTGAGACAGTGTTCAAAAACCAGCAACGTGGGGTTGGAGACACAGCTCAGCTGTTGAGAAAGCATACAACCCCTTCTCTCTCCTTTTTTTTAGTTAATAGATGAGGAACGCAGGCCCAGGAAATTTAGGTCCCTTTGCTGAGGTCACCTCAACGTGGTGGGAGATGGCTAGTATGGAAGTCCTTGTCTCGCTGGCACGCAGTTAAAAAAGCTCACTGTACAGGACCCAAGTTTGGTTCCTAGCATCTGCGTCAGGTGGCTCATACCTGCCTGTATCTCCAGCTCCGGGGGATCCGATGTTTTCTTCTCGTTCCTGTGGGTACCTGCAGTTATGTGCACATACCTCCCCGACATAATTTAAAAGTAAAATAAATATTAAAAAATATATCACTTGTAGGGACTTGGGATATAGTTCAGTGGGAGAACACATGCTTGGCATGCATCAAGTCCTGTGTTCAATTCTAAGCACTGAAAAGAAAATCACCTGTGAGTGACCACACTGTCCATGATGGCTGAGATGTGCTGTCTCGTACAGAAGTGGTTTTGAATTCAGAGGTGAGAAATGATGCAAGCAGGATTGTAGAGACTAGGAGGCTTCACTCAAAGTCTTTTGTTTAGAGACCTGAAAATCTTTTTTTTTTTTTTTTTTTTTTTTTTTTTTTGGTTTTTTGAGACAGGGTTTCTCTGTGGCTTTGGAGCCTGTCCTGGAACTAGCTCTGTAGATCAGGCTGGTCTCGAACTCACAGAGATCTGCCTGCCTCTGCCTCCCGAGTGCTGGGATTAAATGCGTGCGCCACCACTGCCCGGCGAAAATCTAATAATAATATCATGTAAGAATAAATAATTTAAATAAATCACAAGCACAGGCCTGTAATCCCATCTCCTTGATAGACTGAGGCAGGAAGGTCTCAAGTTCAAGGCTAGCCTGGGCAACTTGAGAGACTCTACCTTAGAATAACGATCTAAGAAAAGGTTTAGGACTTAGCTCAGTGTCAGGGCTCTTGGGCTAGCATGTGTGAGGACCCAGGCCCTGGCATCGAAACAAAACAAAACAAACATTATGGACACTGCAACCAATATCTGTCCTCATTAAATCCTTCCAGAGCCACGTGCAGAATATTATAGTTGCTGGGGCAATTAAAAATACCCACACGTGTCAATTGCATTCTGCCCCCACCCCCGCATGCTCAGTGGGACTCTGTGAAAGAGAAGAGCAGGGAGGGACCTAGTAGAGAGCGCAGTGCCCCTTCCCCAGTCTCCACCTGTTTTGAGCTCTGTGCTATGAAATGGCATGTATGAAATGGCATGTTCCCCACAGGCTTTGAGGACTCAACCAACTGTGAATCAAACTATTTGAAAACAAAACAAAACAAAAATATCCCCAAATAATCCATTTGTACCTGTAACATATAAAGGATATTTTTCATGTGTTTATCCCCTAAGCAACACAGTACAACTTCTAGCTACGCATTTTACAAAGTAGTCTAAGTTCTCTAGAGGTAATTGAAAGTGTGCGGGAGGTTCTGGGCAAATGCATTGGCATTCTGTGAAAGGCGCTTGAGCGTTGAGGAATTTTGATCTCTAAGAGGGGCCTGGAGTGCATCCCTCATGGACACCTGGGGAGGAAGATATTCCCATCATTTGAAGTTGGATCTTAAAAGCTTTAAAAGTGTGCTTGAGTTCAAGGTTCTATAATGAAGTAAAGGCAGAGTTAGGATTTAAACTCGTGCTGTCTAGGGTTTCCCACTGCCGCACACTGCCATATGGCTTTTCATGACGTGGAACTTAAAAGAGAATGAAGTTTATTTTTAACTTCACTGTTGACCTTCCCGATCATCTGTGAGTATTTGTCCTCCCTCGTCTCTTCTGCTTTTCTTTAGCACCTGAAGGACGCTCCCCTGTGGTTAGCCGCTTTCTCAGGGAGGGCTCAGGATTTTCTCTAGGTCTGTGGGTTCAAGGTCACGTTTGCTACAGGATGTGCCCACTGCTCTGAGAACACTGTGATTAATGTTTGCAATTGTATTTTCAGCCACAGGCCAGGGTGATGGGTCTAAGCTTAGACAGAGGAGAACAGGCTTTTGCATCCTAAAGTTTGGGAGGGAACTAGTTAAAGACTTGAGTGCACTTGCTTCCTTTTGTTTTTACTGAGAAGTCTGGCATGTGAGCCCAACCTGAACCAGATCATCAGTGCTGTTTCTCCATGCATGGCTTTCCTTGCATGCAAGAATCACAAGAAATGGGCACTCAAGTGAGGCTGAGAGGATTCATGCAACGTGAAGCCTGGGTGTGTGTGGGGGTCTAGAGTGGTGTCAGTGGTTAAGAGCACTGGCTGCTGTCGCAGACAGCATTGGTTCAGTTCTCTGTACCCACGTGGCTCATAACTTCCCGTCATTTCAGTTCCAGGGCATCCAATGCCTGCTTCTGGCCTCTGTGTGTGTCTGCACGCATGTGGTATGTATACATGCACTCAGGCACACACATAGATACATAAAGCAAATCTTCAGAATGTGACCTTGACACAACTGCTTTTTTGGAACTGTACGAGGTGAACTCACCGCCCTGGTCATTCTGAAGTGCACAGTGTCATGAAGGTCACTTATGTTGTTGGCCATCCCCCCATCATTCCAGAAATGTGTCACCATCACACTAAAGCTCTTCTTGTTGTTTGTTTGTTTTTTGAGACAGGGTTTTTCTGAGTATCCCTGGTCCTGGAACTTGCTCTGTAGACCAGGCTGGCCTCGAACTCAGAGATCTGCCTGCCTCTGCCTCCTGAGTGCTGGGGTTAAAGGCATGTGCACCACCAAACAGAAACTTTTACTTCAGCAAACACAAGTTTCTCTTTCCCCTTCCCCCATCCCCTCTGCCATCTCATTCTACTTTCTGTCTTGATGGCTCTGACTACTCTCCCTCACATAAGGGACAGTTGTTCTTTTGTGACTGGCTTGCTTCACACAGCAGCTCCCATGCTGTCACTCACAGTGGATATTCTTTTTTTTTCCAAAAGACTAAATAATATCCCACTGTGCATGCTACGTCTTGAGCCCTTCTGTCTGTTGGAGTGCATGTGGTTTGCATCCACCTATTGTTGGCTCCTGTGCACAATGTTGCTATAAACACAGATGTATGCGTGTCCACTCAGATTCCTACTTTCAAATTTCCCTTCTCATCTGTGTGACCTTGGTCACCTTAAACACTGAGAATTCATACTCTTTCTAGTCTCCAGAACAGCATTTGCATGTGTGTGTGTGTCGGGGGGGGGGTGGGTTCCTCTTTTTGTACTATCTTATAAAACAAAGCAAAGGGGAATTAGAACTACGTTGCTGACAAAATGTTTGTGGGAAAATCAGCTTTGCTTTCTGTTTTCAATCATGCTTTTTAAATCACCTGCTTGCGATTCCATCTAGGCACATTAAACAGTTGGCCTTTCTGGCCAACAGGTGGTTTTTCTGGGAGGCTGTGCAGAATGGCGTGGCGTCTGGCTCTATAGTGGGGCTCCTGCCAGCTCTTCTGTGCCTTCATAATGCTCTACACATGTTCCCTCAAACTGCCACCTGCCCTGCTCCATCACCTCTGTATCTCAGACTGAGCTTTCAAAGCCCCAAGTGGGCACCTGGCTAAGAAGTGATTTAGAAAATGGAAATAAACCACCTAGGACTCTGAGAAAAGCCCGGTTCTCTTGGGCCCATGAGGTCACGGAGCCATCCTATCCAGGGGGTAGGTTTTGTGGGGCGGTTCTGTCTGCTTCATCCTAGAAAGGTGATTCTGGATTTTGGGAGCCCTTAGAAGTCTCCTTCCTCAGAGATCTCTGCTGCTAAAACTCCCACACTCAGAGACTTCCTCCCCCCCTCAGAGATCTCCTCTCCAGATGGCAGTCTTCATTAAAGGGTCTTTTCTTTGTGGAAGTCTCACATCTCTGTTCACTTTAAATCAATCCAATGGCTAATGGACCCGAGGGGGTGAATTTTGGTTCCCATCGCTCTTCCTTAAGGAGTGTTGTTGTGACCCTGACTAGTTCACAATTAGGCAAGTGCGTGCTGGGTTAATGGCTGATTCTCCAGGAAGGGATCTTCCTCTTCTGGTCCTGAGGCAGGAGAGGTAACAGTAGTTTGCATAGTGAAGTCACACCATACTGGGCTGCTTGCTTGGACCATAGGGCCCAGGGGAGGATTTTGTTCCCTCCCTCCCTCTTCCCACAGGGCTTCAGTGCTGAGCCCATCTCTCTCTCATGCTGCTGTTTTCAATCACGGGGATAAAAAGATTGCAATCTTCTTTCTACTTGGTACACGGTTCTCTCTACCTTTTATACTTCTAAAAAATGTAGGTAGCTGGGTGTGGTGGTGCATGGCCTTGATCCCAGCACTTGGGAGGCAGAGGTAGGAGGATCTCTCTGAGTTCAAGGCCAGCCTGGTCTACAGAGTGAATTCTAGGACCAGAGCTAGATAGTGAGACTAAAGGAAAGGAGGAAAAAGAGAAGAGAACAAAATGTAAGTACCATAGGTTGATTGAAAAATGTAAACAAATCAGAGAAGCCCACAGAAAAAACACGTGGGTCTCTCCCTTCCTGTGTTCTGGTTCCTCTCCATCCAGGTTCCATTATATTGTAATTGCACAGAAACCCTGCTGTTTTACTGTGGGGACTGAGCAGATGGCTCCATGAATAAAGAATAAGGGGAGTAGAATTTTTGGGTCCCCAGCACTCAAAAGCCTCTGTGGGTGAGAGTGGCTACTTAACCGGCAACCCCAGTTCTCCAGAGGCAAAATCAGAAGACCCCCGACAATCCGACTACCCTAGGTAAACCAGGGGCTCTGGGTTCAACTAGAGACTGGGCCTTGAGGAGAATGATTGAGTAAGACACCTGATGTCAGCCTCTGGCTTCTGCACACCCCTGCATACAAGTGTGCTCACTTACATTCCAATATGCATACACACATACAGAGAAACACAAGTTGTGTATTATCAATTGGAGTCAGCCCAATCATCCCTTTTATCAAGGGTTTGTTCTCTGTGGTTTCTGCCACCCATGGTCAGCAGGCATCACCAGGGCAGGATAAGGTCAAGAGTGGTGTCAGAGTTTGTTACCACACTGTGTCACTCATCCGACTTCATCTCTCACCATCACAAGAAGGGAGAGCACAGGCCAGTAAGATGTTTTCGGGAGAGGAAAGATGCAAAGAGACCACTGTTAGCGTATCGTCACAATTTTTTATTGTTTGTCTTTTACTATGCCTAATTAATAAATTAAACTCTATAATAGACACGAGTGAATGCGAAATAGAATAGGGGCTGGAGAGATGGCTCTGTGCTCAAGAGGAGTCATGTTCTTGCAGAGGGCTGAAGTTCAGTTCCTAGCACCACACAGGGCAGCTCCCAGCTGCTGTGACTCCACTGGAGCTGTATCTACACACAGATCTGCTCAAACACGCATAATATTTTTAAAAATTAAAAAAATGAAAGGCGCATATGTAGGTTTTATATATAGTACTATCCATAATTTCAGGGTCCACCAGGGGTTTGGGGTACAAGGACGTCTAGGTGAATGCTAATTGCAAATTGTTTTTCAATTCGAACGTATTATGGATGTTTTCCTAGACACTCACTCAAGAGTTCCATGCTAGTATATACGAAAACTGCTCTTAGGAATTCAATCACCCCTTATTTGACCAATTCACAATTTTTTTCTTGTGGTATGGGGGAGTGCATCTAGGCCTTCCCACATGCTAGACGGATGCTCTATCACTAAGCTACATCCCCAGGCTTATTTGACAGACTTCCAGCCTCTTTCCAGGTTTTTACTATCATGAGCAGTACTATGGGCAGGGTTCATACAAACAGCAAAGCCTGGATTTCTGTGGAATGGGTACCTTGGGCTGAGGTTTCTGCATGTACCCCCTCCCCTTTATTTTTGGTTTTGTTTTTTGGTTTTGAGACAGGGTTTCTCTGTAGTTTTGGAGCCTGTCCTGGAACTTGCTCTGTAGACCAGGCTGGCCTCAAACTCACAGAGATCCGTCTGCCTCTGCCTCCCGAGTGCTGGGATTAAGGGTGTGCACCACCACTGCCTGGCACATGTACCCAATTTTAACACATTCTGGCAGTTTATCTTTCAAAAAGAAGAGTGGTTTCCACAGCCACCTGCAGCAGAGGGTCTCATTGGTCACTGGGGGGGGGTCCTCTCTTGAGACTTTCCCCCTTACACACTAATTCTCAAAGCTCTTTCACCTTGTTTCTCTTTTAATAACTTATTTAATAACCTTAATAACAAGGTTAAAATATCAGGGCTGAGGATTCTTTAGTTCAAACAAGCCCATTTTCCTCACTGTGTTTTCTTCTAAAACACTAATTATTTTTGATACCGCCAAAACTCCTAGTCTTTCTTGGAATTACTTTGTTTTATTTTAAGTAGTGCTGGGGATTGAACCTAGGGCCTCCTGCTTACAGGCCAGTGCTCTGTCACAGCCCAGCCCTAGCATTTACTGTTCAAGGTGATGTGAGAACGGAGGTGTAATTAGAATCTTTCGTCCAGATGCTTCTGGGTTATGCCAACAGTGTACATGAAATTCTCTCTTCCCTGTTTGAAACTGTGTGCCTTCTTTGTTTGTTTCTTTGTTTCGTTTTCCTTTTTCTGAGACAGGATTTTTCTGTGTAGCCTTGGTTGTCCTGGACCTTGCTCTGTAAACCAGCTGGCCTCGAACACACAGAGATTCACCTGCCTTTACCACACACCCATCTCCATGTTTCCTGGGATCTGGTTCTAGGCTCTGGTTCTGCCCATTCTGGTGCCTGTTGTACAGTTTGCGATGACTTTCATCTTTAGTGCTGATGGACAGAGGGCACATTCCCTCATCCCTTCAGTTTTTAAAAATACTGGCAATTTTTCTCACATTTATCCTGTGGAAATGTTAAGATGATCTCATTGACATGGAAACATTTTCCTGGTATCTGATCGGAATTCTTAGCAAGCACTGTTATGTCTGGAAGAAGTACATTATTTCACTGCGTTCTTCTGTCTAGGAGCACTTTTAATGCCTTTTAATCAGATTTGATAGCTTGCTTTGTTTAAGTCCTATATATTTCTTGTTATATTCATTCACAGACATTTTGCGCTCTTTTCCTTTTCTTTGGTGAATAAGATTATCTTCCCATTTTCTTTTAAAACTGTTTATTACTGGTATAAGAGTTTTAAAACCTTGTTTTATATATTCTTATTAGTATGCTGTGAGTTTGTGAGTGTGTGTGCTCGTGCCATTGCAAATGTGTGGGCTCAGGGTGTGGGACACCTTTGTGGTGCCCATTCTCTCCGTCAGCCCTTCTGTGGGGTTCAGGGATTAAACCCAGTCGTCGGGCTTTCATGGCAAATGCTTTTGACCTCTATGTCCGGTCATTTTATAATAAGGGTTTGAGATAGAATCTGTAATTAAAAATGAATCTGTGATTCATTTTAATATATGTAATAAGTTTATTCTTCTGCTATTTACCTTTCTTTTGAACTCTTTAAAAGTTTATTGAATTATTGGCAGCTCGTAAACTTGTGTGCAGCTTTACTGAAGGGAACATCTATGCCTTAGTTGAGGCCTGAAACTCACTCATAGACCAGACTGACTTTGAACTCAGAGATCTGCCTGCTTCTACCTCCTGACCCCTGGGATTAAAGGTGAGTGTGCCAACATGCCTGGCCAGGTTTACAGCTTTTAAAATCATCATCCTTAAACATCTAGGATGGACATTTGCTTTTCTCTTGCTGTTGTATTTTCTTCTCGATGCAGATTTCCTGAGCAGAACGGCCTTGAATTAACTGTACAGCCAAGGGCTGTCCTCAGCTAATCTTTCTGCCTCTGCCTCCCAAGTGATTACAGGCAGAGATCAATGCATGTCAAATGCCTGCTTTTATTTAATATTCATATTATTTTTCCCTCCTTTCGAGATAAATCTCTCCCAAAGGGCCCTACTTTAAAAGCTGTTGCTACTGGCTGGTACTGAATGAAAATGGATAGCTAGCTCTGGAAAACATCAGATCTCATTTGTATACAGCAAGTGTAGGGCACAGCAAGACAGAAACTAGGGTTGTACAATCCTGGGTGGAGCGTGCCACTTCTGAGGAAGCTGGGGGAATACTCCTCTAGAGGCAAGGCAGTGCAGCAGGGTAAGGACCTGGGTTACCATCTGATGTCAACCAATGTGACAGTGTGAACCTGAAAGGCCTGGGTGGAGTGGATGGTGGAAACTATTCAGATACCTCATTAAGCAGAAGGCAGAAGGCACCAGAAACTTGTGGAGTTGTATGGACGTGAGTGAACCACAGAGAAGATCAAGGCCAGCGTCTCTGGCCGAGGTTGTAGGAGTTAGAGCTTATGGGTCATGCACTCTCTGGAGCACAGGGCTCTCTTTCTTGTCATCATTGGATCACTGAAGAAATATTGTAAGCTTTTCCTTTTTTAAAGTTTTTTTTTTTTCTCTGTTGAGACAAGCTCTTACTGTATTGCTCAAGCTAGTTTCAAACCTGCAGGTTTGAGCAATCCTCCTGCCTCAGCCAGCAGTATACATGTGTTGCCGCCCCCGACTTGAAGCATCCTAAAGATAAAAGCTAGATGGTTATCTATGAATAACAAGCTAGGTGACAAATAGTGACAGAGATACACTGCAGTGTTTCCCGAGTATAATTTGGTGCCTTCGTTCTTTTCAAAGTAAGATTTATCTTAAGCCCCTCCATGCTTAAAAAAAAAAAGTTCCTGGTACCAGGAGATCCATCCGGAGGGAAACTTCATCTGGCGATGGATGGAGACAGAGACAGAGACCCACATCAGAGCACTGGACTGAGCTCCCAAGGTCCAGTTGAAGAGCAGAAGGAGGGAGAAAATGAGCAAGGAAGTCAGGACCGTGAGGGGTTAGTCCACCCACTGAGACAGTGTGCCTGATCTAATGAGAGCTCACCAAATCCAGCTGGACCTGGGACTGAACGAGCATGCAATCAGACTGGACTCTCTGAATGTGGCTGACAATGGGGGCTGACTGAGAAGCCATTGATAATGGCACTGGGACTTGTTTCTACTGTATGTACTGGCTTTTTGGGATCCTAGTTTGTTTGGATGCACACCTTCCTAGGCCTGGATGGAGGGGAGCGGGGGCTTGGACTTCCCACAGGGCAGGGTACCCTGCCCTCTCTTAAGACTGGGGGGAGGAGGGTGAGTGGGGGAGTAGGAGGAGAATGGAAGGAGGGGGGGAAGTGGAAATTTTTAAATGGAAAAAAGTTCCTTTCTAAGAGAAGTAAAATACAAAAAAGTACAAAGGAAAATAATGATTATAGTTTCATCTTTTGCCAACAGCGTCAGCCACCTTCACAGAGCATTTCTCTCAATGGTGTGAGATTACGGAGGATCTACATAGATGAATAGCTACTTTATTTTCATCCTTATTCGACGCTGATCCTTCCTCACGTTATCCAGGCAGACAACAAGGGACGACTTAGCCCTTGGCCGTGGGTGCTGGCATAAATGTGAGAAGTCTTTCATTGAACAGGTGCAATAAGTCATTAGCAGTCTTTATGAATGTAACTTTAATAGATATAAGCAATCACTCCTGTGTACATGCCCTAGTTTTTAGAGGTGTTCGTCCTAACCCTCTGCTTTCTACTAAGCCTTTCCCTGCTTTGGCCAGCCTGAATATCTAGAAGGTTCTCATTTACATCCTTACATTTTATTCTTGTCTCTATACCTCCGTGGGTCCTGCCACACTAACTTGCTTTTGCCTTTTAGGCTCCAGTTTAGCAGATATTTCTGACAAGATTGCCATTCCTGCCTACAATGGTTAAACTCCCTGGCCCTATCCACAGTGCCTGGATTCCCTGGTTGTGATCCTGTAATTTTATGGCATATCACTCAGGCTCTTGCAGCAAACAAGGGTATGGTGTAGACAGGTCATAAAGCTTTCCTCAATGGCTTGTCCTTGACAGCTGTTCATGACCAGCTGTTTGTGAACTTCTGGAGAAGGCTATGGGAACAGCACTGCCAGCTTGAAGCCCGAAGGGGTGGATTAAGAGCCATTATGTGCAGAAGACTCTTGATAGATGCTTCAGTGGGGGCATGTGCTCTGCCTATCTTCCGCCAGAAGCTCTCCACTCTCTCTGTCCTCTCTCCCTTCTCTCCCTGGAGCCTCCTACTGGTTAACCCATAGGAAGCCAAGAACTCTTTTGACACCATTTAAGAAGGACAGTATCTGGGATCCTCTGAGGCGGGAGTACCCGTGGAGGGCAGCTAGCAAGGTCAGCACTTGCTCATGTGTGCGACCCTGCATGGTGCCATCTTGGTCTCTCAAGTACCTTGTAAGATCTATGAGCTCAGGGACCACACCTTAACTTTTTTGGGGGAAGTGTACCTCTAGGAAACTATTGGAGAGGGTAAGAGGGCTTTCATTCCTCAAATCTATACTTATAATAATGAGGATCAAGAAATTACCCCCAAATTGGGAAGGAGGTCAGCACAGCAAGCCAGGATCAGTCATTCACGGACAGTCACAGAAAGACTCATGGGAGCAAAGTCTGGGTTGCATACAGGTACTCTAAGCATTCAGGAGGCTGAAATGGGAAGATCTGGAGCTCGAGGCCAGCCTTGGCTAATAGGAGAAAATAAGAAAAAGAAAAGAAAGGAAGTAAAGGTTCTTCAGTGGCCTTTGTTAATGCAGGAAAACTGAAATTATGCAATAAGAAGCGGAGAAAGGAAATCCTACTTACTGTACAGTTGTCGTCATATAAAGCTGTGTCCTATATAGGAAAAACCTTAAGAAAAACTGGGCCAAGGGTCAAGTCCTATCCTGAAGAGACAGTAGCAAACTTCTTAGAGAATTTGTCCTGACAATGTGTCAAGAGTAGTCAGGATGGTTAGGACCGACTGCATGCAATCTGAAAAAGAGGTAGACAGCTTTATTTAAGGCTACACCAGGGTTGGTCGAATGGCTTTTCTCAACCATTCCTGGCAACCCAGCATTCCTGCAACCCAGCATTCCTGGCAACCCAGCATTCCCGTTGGATGCAAAGCCTGCTTTCCAACACACTCTGGTAGGATCAGCATGAGTTTATTTGCAGGTACAGCAACTTTCACACGCACAAGAAGCCCCCAGGGAATAAGAAGAAGTACACATTCTGCTTTTCTAAGTCCAGGGGAGCCTGAGATTTCCCCTTGTCTTTAAAAAGTTATTTAGTTACTTGATATGTAGGTCTGTGCACCATGTGCATGCCTGCTGCCTGCAGAGGCCAGAAGAAGACATTGGATCCCTTGGAACTGGAGTTACAGGTCGTTGTCAGCCACCATGAGGGTGTTAGGAATTGAACCCAGACTGTGCGGAAGAGCAGCCAGTGCTCTTAACTGATGATTGACTTGAGAACATGGCCTCTTGAGAGTAAAGTACAACCAGCTCTCTCAGGCTGATGGATGGTCCAGAAGACTGCGGATTCTCAGGCAGAGCACAGGCCACTTAACCAGAGGCACACCTTGATCTGGAGGGGAGAAATCGACAAAGGATTACATAGGTTGTACATGTAGCAGCAGCAGCAGCAGCAGACACAGGTTTTAAAAGTAATTAGCCTGGGACTAGCAAGATGGCTCATCACTCTGTTCTCAAATCAGTACCTGAAACATTCCTAGCACATGCTATAGTGTTGAGTAGGCTTTTCCAACCTATATTAAAAAAAAACCATTTTTATTACTAGATTTAGTGAGCTTTTTTATTATCATGTTATATCTCCCATAATATTTTCGTGTGAGAAACTTAAAATTGCCTTAAATCCTTCTAACTTCGTGAATTCTTCCCCTACCCTATGAGGGAGATACACGGCATTAATAAAGTAAAATTCCAAATAAGATTTCGTAACCTGGTGTGATTCAGCTGAAGCCACAGAGGAAATAACTCCGTGTCAAAGATTACTTTTCTAGTAAGCGACTACTGGAGACAACCAGCTTATATAGAGTAAAGGGTTTGAGGCTCTTAGTGTTGGGGATTTCAGCCCCTAATCATTTGGCTCACTGCTCTTGGACTCGTGCTAAGGCAGTGAATCATAGAGGGTAGGTAGTGGAGCCATGATGTTCACCATCAAGAGAGACAGAAAAGAGCTGAATTCCCACAATTCTCCCCACACTGCTTTTGTTTGTTTGTTTCTTTCTTTCTTTCCTTCCTTCCTTCCTTCCTTTCTCTTTCTTTCCTTCCTTCCTTCCTTCCTTCCTTACTTCCTTCCTTCCTTCCTTCCTTCCTTCCTTCCTTCCTTCCTTCCTTTCTCTTTATTTCTTTCCTTCCTTTCTCTTTCTTTCTTTCCTTCCTTCCTTCCTCTCTTTCCTTCCTTCCTCTCTCTCTCTCCTTCCTCCCCCTCTCTTTCTTTCTTTCTTTCTTTCTTTCTTTCTTTCTTTCTTTCTTTCTTTCTTTCTTTCTTTCTTTCTTTCTTTCTTTCTTTCTTTCTTCTTAAAGACAGGATAGCAGTGACTGTCCTGGCACTCACTATGTATATATAGACCAGCTGGCCTCAAATTCACAGAGATCGGCCTGTTTTGGCCTCTGGAGTGCTGGGATTAAAGGCGTGTGCCGCCATACCCTGCTCTAGGCTGCGCCCCTTAAAGGCTCCGCTTCCTCATAGTATTGTCAAGTTGATGACCAAATTTCAACACCTGGGCCTTGGACGCATTCCAGATTGAATTCTAGCTGTTGGCCTTTTGGGTTTGTTTCTGTGGCTCTCGGAGTTTGAGGTGAGAACTACTCTAAGTGAGTCTTGCTGAAGAATGAGCCTCCCATGGAAGGACACAGGATTCATTCTCTGTGATACCATTGTACTTCAGCCTCCGTCAGGCATCCCCCCCTCTACTGAAATACTCTGATTTTGTATGGGTCAGTAAGGAAACTATTTCTACTGTGGTCACAGTCAAGGTGTTTGGAGTCTTATTTTTTTCTTTCCACTAATCATGTCTCAAGAACGTAAATTGAAGTTCCATTTGCATAAGTAGCCTTTAGTAATTGATTGTACCTTTCCACTGGAATGATTTTAAAATGTAATTTGTAGATCCAGAGATCTGCAAATAACCCATTCAACTGCCCCCTTCTACCTCCACCCTGCCTCCCCGCCCCCATACCTCGTCACTTTTCGTCATCTCAACCTGGGGTTGCTGGGAGAGGAGCATCCTCTGCCAGGATTCTGGGGTCCCCACAGCAGGTGCAGTCAGGAGAGTTATTCCCCTTCAGTCATGTACTGTTTGCCATGGCTGGCTGAGCTTGTTTGGGGGGGGGGTGACGCTGGGTGTGTGTGGGGGTACGGGATGGTTAGGATAAGAACTCTCTTAAGCAGTTCTAGATCAGATGGCCATAATGTGTGGTCTCCAGCTCAGTGACCTAGACTTCTAAGAGCAAGTTCTCTGAGCTGAAAGGTACAGATGTTTCCAGCAGCAGAGAAACATCTGGATCTGCCTCTCTGTCTGTCTGTCTGTCTGTCTCTGAGACAGAATTTTATGTAGTCCAGGTTGGCCTTAACCTTCTGATCCTCAACCTGCTTCCACCTTCTGTGTCCTGGGATTGCAACTCTGAACCATGGCTGTCTCTGCAGGGCTATAAAGGAAAGAACAAAGGCTTGGAGTGGAAGGTTTACAGGAGAACCATCCATCCACAGTGAGGTTGACTGTGCCACACGAGGCTATCCAGATACTGAATCATCTTATCGAAGGGGCCTGAGCATCCATAGATTTGGGGTTCTCTCACTGCCCTGGAGTCAACCTGCCCTGGATGTGGAGAAATGGTTACAATTCACCAGAAATCAAGCTGGCTTCCCTTATGAAAAGGGAAGCCTCTCTTCCATGTCTGTCTTGTGACCATCCAGTCACTTCCTCTGTGTGTGCCTAGCAGATGGCCCTCTCCTTGTCTTGTGCCACCCTTCCCACCCATGAGTCTTGTTCTGCTTTCAGATCAGTAGGTCCTTTTTGTCCCTTACTTCCTTGGCCTCTTCATCTCTAGTGACCTCCCCATTTTTCGCATCTCTGTCATTCAGTGCTGAGTCCTTGGGCCTTATTGCTCATAGGAGACTCTGTCTTCTAGACTTCCATTCCTTAAGAGCTCTCTGTAGCCATAGCTCCTGGCCCCTCCACTGGTCCTACTCATTCCTAGTCAGTCTCCCGAAGGCGCCTCCCTAATTTTTGACACCTTTTATTCAGACTGGCTGTATCTTTCCCCCTCTTCTTGGAATTTGGAATCCTTGGTGAGGTGATCTGGCAAAGTTCTCAACAGTACCTCATTCCTTACTCCTTGACCTTCTACTGAGTCTCCTTGGACAACCCTTTCATCTCTTTTTGATCTCGAACTGCTGAAACTTGTTGGGCCCCCGGCAGTAATCGGAACCCCTGCATGTTCCTGCCTCGACTGTCCCAGTGCCCGCAGGCATCTTCCCTCAACTCCATTTTTAGCTCCCTATCAGATTCCACCAACAGCTGCTCCGACTCTTTTCCACTCTGCTCCAGCCCTAGCTGACCCTGCCCTCCTCATCTCTGAAACACAGGAGAAAGCCGTCCCAATATGCCACTGAGGTTTCTTTCAAAACACAGACAACTTCTTAGTCTTTCTTTCTAATCCTGTTTGGGGAGGAAATGTCCTTGCTTTTTCTGGATTTCTGCCTCTGCTCCTAACTCATCACCTCGTCTTCAACCAGGATCTTACTCAGTTAGCATCTCTTGTGATTCCCAGCCTCCCTTTGCTCTGACCCTGTAACCTTGGAGTTCCTCTGATTCCCTTCTTGAGAAACAACCACAGATACCTTCCTTGGCCTTTCTCTTCCATCTCCTTATTCTTTCACTCCCTGTGATTCCTGGCCACACTCAGCCATTGTCCCTACAATATGCCTCGCTGTCTGTCTTCCCTGGGCTGCATGCAGTCGTGGGGAAATAGGACAAACATTGGCATTGGAGGCAACTGTGCAGGGCTTAGAATCCTGGCTCTGCTCCATAGAATAACAGAAGCCTTGACCCTCACTTGGCCCATCACTAAACTTCCCAAGGTTTGATTTCCTCCTGTGAACAATGGAAACTGTGGTACCTAATTTACTGGGTTATTGTGAGTATAAAATGGGGACATAGCTTTCAAATGCTAAACATCTAGTTGATGTCTACCCCGATTTAGCTATGGCTGATTCCTACGTGTGTGCTACGCATCTGCTATCTTCTATCCCCCTTGATACCTGTCCACCTACCTCCAAGGCTACATCACACTTCTCCCCATGGACCAGCTGGACCCAAGCTTAGTTCCTTTTCTCTCTGAACTGTGTTCTGTTAGTGCAATGGATTTTTATCGAGATCATTTGTACATAGCTAAGCGCTGCTCACAAAGCAGAGAGGCTGTGGAGGCAGGAGTCCTGAAGCCACATTTGAGTCCCTTTAGAATACTTGTCTGAGAGCCTTAAAAATCATAGCTTTTTTTTTGGTAAATGTGATGTCTTATGGCTAGGTGAATTTTGATAACTTTAAATAAATTAAAAACAAACAACAAAACTCTAAGCTGATCTTTCTCCCCTCCATGACCATACTCCTTAAACCTTGTAAAATTCACAACAAAACAGAGATTAACAATGGAAAGGACTCCTGGACAAGAGCGGGTGGTTGAGCAGAGTTAAGGCGACATGCGGAGCAGTGTTTCCCTTCAGATTGCCAAGGCTGTATTTGGCAAGTATTTAAGATAATCCTCACCTGATGGGACTGATCTCAGTTTGTGTGGATGCAGTGAAATGGCTGAGAGCTGATATCTGAGACTCCATCCTGAACCAGCTAAGGCTGGTGAGAGCATACTTTGAGTGTGACGCAATTCCAGCATGGCGCATGGCTACGGGAGGGGTCAAGGATGCCGGTCAGGGCTGGGTTGGAACAAAGTTCTTTCAAGGGCCTGACTCTGTTAGCAGGTGTGAGAGTTAATGTATTTGATCATGAGATAAATATTTAGCACGGCAACGTGGGCTTGTTGGTGCGGGGCACTCGGAATACAGAGATGAGTCCAGTTTAATCTCACTAGAGCTGGAGTGGCCTGGGTAGGCTCCTCTGGGGAAGGGAAGGCAGATGCCTGGAAGAGGGCTGTAGGCTGGGCGGCTTTCTGGGCTTAGAGGCTGTCAGAGAGAATTGTGTGGGGGACAGTCTTCAGCAGCAGCTGCGCTTGCTGTCCTGGCAGGCGCCTTGACATGGTTCCCCTTGGCATGAATCTCTGGGCTTGTCACATTATCTGTAGGCAGCCTGAGGTGCCTCCTATGACACACACCAGTTCACTCTCATCCATCTTTCAATCTAGAGGATTTACAAAGGTTCATACCATTAAAAGCAAGATCTCCAAAGCATGCCATATGGAAAAACATGTTTTACTTCTGGTCATATATGTGTTAGTATGTAAACTCTTCTGGGAAGGGATCCATTTTATGTGTCATGTTCTGTATAGAGCTTTAATCCTCAGGGCTGATGCTTTAGAAACCCGGGTCTATTTATTAACTTCGAACCAATATTTAGGAATCATATATAGTCATCTACATTCCGGCAAAATAGGCCTGGATTTTTGTTTCCTACAGTTGCCCCTTGGTATCTACGGGGATTGGTTTCAGGACTCTGGTAGATGCTAAAATAAATGGCCCCTCACATTCTTTACATAAAATGGTATAGGATCGTCAGAGAACCTGCATACATCTTTTCACACTAAATCATCTGTAGATGGTGGCTACCTAACATAGTGCCAATGCTGTGTGAATAGCTGGCATGCTGCATTGTTTGGGAACTGACAAGATATAAACCATTCGTACATGTTCAGCATGGGTGCATTTATTTCCCCTGAATGGTTTTTGACCCATGCTTGGTTGCAGCCACAGATGTGGGACTTGTGGTTTGAAGGAACAACTGTATACTCTTAAAACCAAAAGCAGATGGAGGAGGACCACGTTTTTTTTTTGTTTTTTTTTTTTAGTGCCTCGACCTCTTCCTAAGGAGCTTCCAGGCAGAAATGTGCTCATCTTCCTCATGGCCCAGAGGTTGGCTTCTGCAGAGGTGCTGGTTAACACAAAACACATATGGAAGCTACATGCTCAGACTATGTAGTCTCTGTCCTTGAAGATCAGGCAGACATGCCTCACTGATTGCTAGATGGTGTATCCAGAGACCAGACTACTAACCTGCAAGGACAGGGAAGTCTTGTGACAGCTATCTAGTAGGCAAAGGATGGATGGGCCGTGAGGAGTCTTTCTCAGCAATATCTTGCTGATTTCAAAGAAGCTAATGGAACCCCTTCTTTTATACTGCCAGTTGTCCAAATTATGGGCTACAGGCCAGAAGCCAGAGGGGACTAGATTCATCATGCGAATATTAATGTAGACAAAGGAGAAGAGAGGATGGGAGAGGTCTTGCATCCTGATGCTTCCTCAGTGTAAGCCAGGACTGGGAAGGAGGAGATTGTGGCCTGGGAACTTAATCACATGTGACAGTCTAAGCTTTTAAAGGCAGGAAGCCATCTTGAGCCCCGTCCTGAAGTCTCGTCTCTTTGTTTCACCAGGAAGTTAACTCACAGCTAAGTAGACTCTCCACATTTGAAGACAATTTGGCTAAAAGACACTCGGCACTGCCCTTATGAAACCCGAGTAATAATGTGTGATGTTTGGATGGGGCTGACAGCTCACAGGGGCCTATTCACATCTGACTGATGCCTCCTGCATCTGTCCCTGGGCAGGGCAGGAATTAGTGGCCTTAGCTTTAGGCTCTCCGAGGGAAATGACTGCTGAGTTTGTCCAGGGAGAAAGGGGAACCATGTTTGATAGATTAGTTAAGCAAGCCTGTGCTATTTATTGATAGAACAAAAAAGGAGGAAAAGAAAGGCAAATATACTTTCCTTTGCAATGAGCTTCAATGAGCATCATGGGTCTCAAGAATAATATCTACTTAGTGGGGAGACCTTGGGTAGATATTTCATCATGCCATTGTGGAGAGTCAAGTGTTTGGTTTCACAGAGAGCAAGAAGCAGCCGAACTTTGCTTGGGCACAGCTCACACCGGGGAGCAGTAGAAGCAAATTGACAGGAGCCTGTAAAGAGATTTTGTTAGATGAACTAACCCACTCCACCCAGCAGAGAGCCAAGCCTTTTAAGAGAGCAGCTCACTCAAGATCCCTTCTTCCCCCTTGACAGGTGTGATCTGGCTGAATCCTTGCCCATGCCTGTCAGCTTGGCATCTTCTGTAGCTCTTTTCAGGAGACCCATGAGAAAAACAGAAACAAAACAAAACAAAACAAAAAAACAACAAAAAACCAGGACCCTGGGGGACACCTGATCCATTTCTGATCAGCCAAAGAAAACTTTGCTAAAAACCAGCAGGTATGCTGACATCAGTTGCCCCAAATCCGGGTGGAGGGGCGGGGTAAGGGGGGGCTTGATCTGGCCAATAGGGGATGAGTGGAGCCTGAAAGGAAGCAGCAGATCAGGGAGAGAAAGTAAATCCTGCCACTTTCCTCTCTGACCCATTTTAGTGGGTGTTACTTACGCATGCTCACGAAATGTTTCCATGTGGTTATACGAAATTTGAACTCACCTCTGTTACAGCCAGAGAAATTTTGAATAGGTTATAATATTACATAATGTGCTCTATAAAACTGTAGTATTAAATGGAACGTGTGATAGGTATACAATTTCTCACAAAGTTAGAGGAACGCATACCCTGTCAACAACAGCAAAAGTCATCCACGGACCACCTACTGAGAAAAATCCAAGATGGCGCCAGCTGGCCGGTGGACCTTACTGGTCCATTAGTGAACTCCCAGTCTTGTCTGGATACCCAGAGACCTTTACTGGCATAGGCGAATAAATGCTCATTCTAGATTTAGATTTACATAAGCAGGAAAAGAAGCTCAGAACAGAAAGCATCATCATAATTTGGACTGGCATCACGTGTTTCATCATCAGATTAAGGGATATATCTTTATGACAGGTGCAATGAGATGCTGTACTGTAGGAAACCACGTGTTGCCACTTGAAAGGCCACAGAGTGATTAAAATCAGAACACACACATCAGTGTCTCCAAACACACATGGAACGGAATGGAAAGGAAGAGGTCTGCTGTCTGCTGGAGGCAGAGCCTTCCTGGCTGCATTTCTATACTGGAACCGTCCAATTCTTAGGCTCTGGAGCTGGACTGCATCACATAAATTTGAATGAAAGGAAGTGGAACAGCGACAGGAGGAATTGCTTACATCACAGAACGAGTGAAGAACTCACACCTAACAAAGAGGAATACGCTAATGAGATTCTAGTTTTTAGTATGACAAGATGCATAATCTCTTCACACTCTAGCCACAATAGTGAATGGGCACATTGCTGAGTGATTTATTACTGTTATTATTTCTTTAAGTGTTTTTGAGTTTTATATAGTGTATGTTGACCCTATTCATCTCCCCACTCTGCAGAAACACCCAACTTTGTGTCTTTTTAATTTTAGATTCTTCAAGACCAATTTGTGCTGTCCAAACACCCTCACATGTGTGGTCTTCCACTGGAGCCTCCTTGGTTTCTAGGGGCTACAGCTACACTTGCTATACAGCTGGGGGTGGAAATGTATGCCCAGCCCCCTTCCTGTGCTGGGCTCTGGTTTGGCTTGGGCTTACACGATGTTGTGCACTGTGATAGCCACAGCAAGCAGGTTCTTAAAAACAGAGATTTAAAAAAATCTGTTTAAAGATTTATTTGGTTTCCAAACTGAGATGTTTTAGTGTAACAGGTAAGAAGCTCCCTAAGGCAAATTTTGTTTGTGATCCTGTACAGTTTAGTTTTTTTTGTTGTTGTTTTTGTTTTTGTTTTTGCTTTTTCAACTTAACATAAATTAGGGTCACCAGAGAAGAGGGAGGCTCAGTTGAGAAAATGATTCCACCAGATTGGCCTGTAGACAAGTCTGTGGGGGTATTCTTCCCTTTGAGTAAACACGGATGGGCAGGAACACAGCCTACTGTGGGAGGTGCCAGCTCTGGGCAGGTAGTCCTGGAAAGTAGAAGAAAGGCCAGGAAGCAGCTTCTGATTCGCTTCCTGTCTCCAGACGCCTGCCTTGAGTTCCTGTCTCAACTTCCCTCCATGATAGACTGAAACCTGTAAGGTAACAGGAATCCAGACCTCCACGAGCTGCTTTTGTTCATGGTCTTTACCGTGGCAATAGAGAACAAACTAGAACAGGTCCTAGAGCTTAGCTGATGAGAGTTGAAGGGCCGTTCTTAGTATTGCGATAGACTTGACCATTCTTCAAATACAGCTAGAATTGTCCTAGTATAAGACCCTCGGGGAAGGGATCTTATTTTTGTTTGCTTTCTTGTTTTGTTTATAGAGACAAGTTCTCCTGTAGCTCGGGATGGCCTCAGACAGCATGTAGTAGATGATAACTTGAAGTCCTAACCCTCCTGCCCCCACCTTCCAAGTGCTGAAATTATAGGTGTGAGCCCGCACACCCAGACAAACTGTATGCTTCAATGCTAACATATGTTTTAAACAAAGTTGTAGGAAAATGTTAAGTACAACCATTTAACCAGAAATGTTGGCTAGTGGGGATGATTATATATGCCACCTTTAAAAAAATAAGGCAAAATTATTATTTTTATTTTACTAATGAAATGTCTTGTTGACTACCTGTACTATTTCTAGGCTTTTTATTTGACAACAGCAATATGGTAGATATGGTGTGCATTTTACACGAGGATCAGGCCAAGGGGATGAGGCCTATGTGTTTCCTTTTTCCTTCCTAACTTCCCTCCCAGTGTTCCTCCTTCCTTAGTTTTGGTTTTAAAATTTATTGTTGTTATTTATTATTATTATTATTATTGTTGTTATTTATTGTTGTTATTGCTATTACTCTCATTATTATTTGTATGTACACATGTGCAGACAGGTACATACCATGATGTGCATCTTGGGGGCAGAGGTCAACTCTGGGGAATTATTCTTTCTTCCCAACATAGATTCTGGGGATAGGAAGGCTGCTAAGGCAAGGTCAGTGCTTTTACCTGCCGTCTTTGTCACTATTCCACTGTTGTGAAGTGGCCCCATGACCAAAGCAACTCTTAAAAAAGAAAACATTTAATCAGGGCTTGCTTACAGTTTCAGAGGTTTAGTTCATTATCATAGTTCTTTATCATCACAGCAGGGAGCATGGTGGGAGAATGTCAACTTGCAAGGCGCTGGAGAGGTACCTATGAGCTGCATCCTGATCCACAGGCTGAGAGAGAGAGAGAGAGAGAGAGAGAGAGAGAGAGAGAGAGAGAGAGGGAGAGAGGAGAGAACCTGGTATGAGATTCTGAAAACTCAAAGCTGATCCCCAGTGACACACTTCTCCAATAAGGTCACACCTCCTACTTGTCAAATAATGCTACTCCCTGATGACTAAGCATTCAAATATATGAACCTATGGGAGCCATTCTCATTCAAACCACCATACATTGAACCATCTCCCTGACTCCCTTTTGGTTTTTTGAGAAAAGATCTCCTGTATTCCAGACTGATCTCAAACTCACTCTCCAGTTGAGGATGACCTTGAACTCCTGAGCCTTCCTGGGTGCATTTCCATAATGGAACCCAGAGTTCTTAGGTTCTGAGATTGGATTTCATCATGTAAATGTCATCTGGAGGCTTGACTCATGCTGGCCAAGCTAACTGACGAGACCGTTCAGTGTTATACCAAGTACCTCTCCTTCCCTCTGTTGTCATGATTGTAGACATGTCATGTGTGCAATGAGGTCAGCTCACTCAGTCTGGGCTCCTCAATGATTGCGATGAACCGACCTGTGCTGGGCAGAAGAGGGAGAGACAAATACACTTGCTATTTAATCTATAAAGACAGTAGGTGCTATCTGTTACATTTACAACCAAGCTTATCTTGATACAATCAATTTGCTTCTCATTCTTGGTATGATCGGCAACTTTAGTCCCAAGCATGTAAAAGAGAAGTAGAATTGAATCCAGGTAGGATTTCCAGCTAACCTGTGTGAAAATCTCAATGATTTGTAATCCATTTAATTAGAATTTGTCTGCTATGTGTTTCTTCTCCACCTGGTCCAGGCCATTCTCACTCTGAATTGTCACAATGTCCTTTTTTTCCTAATCCATCTTTGCCATCCCAACCGCCTTTCTGAATCCAACCCCGGGGTACCTTTTATAAAAGTCAAGTTTTAGTTAACAATACATTTGAGTTTTCTTTCCTTGTCAATGAGTAAGATATCTTTCTTTTTTTAAAAGTTTAAAAATATTTATTTATGTGTGTGCATTCATGTGCATCTGTTTGCCTACATGTGTGCAACATGTGAGTAGTGCCCACAGAGGCCAGAAGAGGGCTTTGGATCTCCTATAGGTAAACTTTCGGATGATTGTGAGCCACCTAATATGGGGGCTGGGAATAGAACCAGGATCCTCTGCAAAGACAGCAAGTGTTCTTAACTGCTGAGCCATTTCTCTGGGCCCTGCATTAGTTATTTTTTGTACCGAAGGGTATAGGTGTATATACCAGGTATAGCTTGAGAGTCACTGTCAACCATCTGTCAAAGGTCCTCCCTCTAATGGGTAGGTCATGGTGTTTTGCACTGAAGAGGAGGGCAGGTGGCAACATGATACACAGAGAATTAGAACATAAGGTACTATCCCTGCAGGGAATATTTCTACCCAGCAGTACAGCCCTGACAGACTGTAAAGTATATCGTGACTTTTAACCTAGTCTCTGGGCATACAGTATGTCTGAAGCTTGCTTAATCAGAAAGTCATCTGGCTAATAGATTTCATTGTTGACTGGTTTAGTAGTAAGGTTACAGGCACATTCCTAAGAAGCCTTGGGATATTAAAAGCTAAATGAAGAAATAATTGTTGGGCTCATTTAAAGAGTAGGAACACACATACCATTGCTATAGCTGTATCTGAACTGACCTTGGAGGCTCATGATTAAAGTCTTGGTTCCCAGTGTGGCCCTGTTGGAAGGTTGTGGGCACCTTAAGAGATGGGTCTTAGAGTCTTTGGGGTATGTCACCAAATAGGGTACTGTGTCATTGACCTTTCTTTCTCTCTTTTTACTTTGTGGCCATGAGGCAAGTTAGCTTTGCTATGCCAGGCTTCCATCGTGCCTTGCCTCATGGCCAGGGCAATGCAGTCAATCAGTCACAGGCCCAAACTTCTCAAACTTACCAAACAAAAATCTTTTTCCTCATAGTTGTTTATTTTCAACATTTGTTTAGCAATGAAAAGTTAGCATACTTACAGTCTTAAAAGAGTTTTCTTGTAGATATTTTCATAATAAAGACAATTTATTTGATAACAGAAGTCTGTAATCAAAACTGACAAAGGTAACCCTAAAATTATGGAAGAAAATCTGTGACTCATGGAAGATGAACAATGTAACTAATTTATTTAAGAATTAGGAAAATGAGCTGTTGCCTAGTTCAAGGTTGCTGATGGTACCTGGGCAAGGGGTCACTGGAGACAAGTGTGCCCGTGACTTCTTCTCTTCCTCTGGTACCAGTGCCTAGGTGAGAGCCTTTGAAAATCAAGTATGACAAGTGTCTTGATTTGAATGAATCCCCAGAATTCATGCTAGATAGAAACTCAGCTCCAATAAAATCATGATGTGGTATGAGGCCTAATGGAAGGTCATGGGGGTACCACCATCAAGAGAGGGTTAATGCTATGATTATGGGATTGGGTTCTTTATAAAAGGACAACTTCAGGGCTGGAGAGCTCAGTAATTCACACTGTTTACTGTTCTTACAGCTCACAAATAGTGTTAGTGAAGCTCTAGGGGATCTGGTACTCCTAGTCTCCAATGGCATCTGTACATACTTATAAGGCCACACCCCTTGATGAGGATTTATTGGCAGTTAATGGCTGCTTGAGAAGGGGTAGTCATCTTTCTGATAAATGACTTCACAGCCATGCTCATGAAAGCAACCCTAATTAAACTCAGAGCTTTCTAAATAAAAAAAAAAAAAAGATGATATGGAAGTAGAAGAAAGATTGTTGGGGAGGAGGGGTTAAAAGGAGCGGGTGATGGTAAGAGAGGGTGATAGGCAGATATGATCAGATATACTATATAATATTTGTGATTGTCTAAGAATAAGTACAAATATTTCATTAAAACATGTCAGTGTGGCTGGGCTTGGTTAATACACGCCTTTAATCTCAGCACTCGGGACAGAGACAGGCAGATCTCTGTGAATTCAAAGTTAGCCTGGTCTACATAGTGAATTCCAGGCCAACCAGGGCTGCATTCTGAGACCATATTCCCCATCTCAAACTACAACAGCAACAAGAAATCTAAAAACAAAAACATAAAAACAAAAATCAGCCACCCAAACAATAAAACAACAACAACAACAACAAAAACTTGAGAGAATAAGTGTAGGGAGAGAAGTGGTCTTCTTAGGGTGAACCAATCAACATAAGGGTCATTTGTTGCTCAATGGCCCTGAGCCACAGTTGGGTGGGAGCAAGGTGGCAGAGTGGTATGATAGCAATGGTGCATTATATAAAGTCTCTCAAAGAGGGAAAGGAAAGCATATGGATGGTTTCACCATAAAAAACAAGCAAACGGCTGGCTTCGCAAGTGCAGGAAGTGAGTTTGATCTCCAGCATCACAAAAGAGAAAAAAGAAGGAAGAGAGACAGAGAGAGAGAGAGAATGATGTTTGAGGAGATAGATATGCTTATCCCAATTTAAACATTACAAAGTGTACGTATGTATCAAACATCAATGGCGCCTTATAAGTGTGCACAGTTTTATGTTTTAACCAATCAGTTAAAGGTGAAAATTTAACATTAAAAAAGTGAAGCGAACGAAAAGAACACACTTTTGGTCTTTCTAATGTGAAGTGCCAGTTACCACTGCAAACGGTGGCCCTTGAAAGAGCAAACTTCAAGGGAGGACAGGGCATCGCAAAGCCTGTCAAAATCGTGGACCTTGTCTAAAGGGAAAAAGAACCTGCCATTTGTTAGAACTGAGTACTCAACACAGTGTGCCTGTCCTGTTTGGAAGTGTTCCCAAAAGGACTCAGGAGCTCTGTGACAGCCAGTAGTTCATCTGACAGTGAGGAGTGAGGGCTGGAATTGAGTACTGGACAAGGAAGAAGACAGAGAAGAAAAGGGAGATGGAAGGAGGGAGGAAAGGAGGGAAAGAGACAGGGAGAGAGGAGGAAGAGGGGAAATGGACTCAAGTGGAGGGAAAGAGAAAGAGAAAAGGAACAAAATGGAATGAAATAATGGTCCATAGTCCCAAACAGCAGTACTGCACAGACAATTCTAGACTAGTTAGTGGTTGTAACTTCTCATCCTCCAGCACAGTAGTGTAGTTCAGAACCACTGACGGCTTCTTATAGACAAAGTCATCCTAAAGTATGGAAGACGTTCCCTTTCAACCAAAGCAAAAGGAAAGAGACTGGTTTGGGGCAGAAGGGAGCTTGTTTCAGAGGGCAGATAACCCTTTTCCAGAGGAGTTTTAAGACCACTCTACTCTTCTGAAGGCTGTCGGGATTGCCGGTTGCCATGGGAACCATTAATCTTGTTGCAGAAGGTCTAAGTGGTCTGTGATGAAGAGTACTTCTTGGGATACATTCTGCCCATGCTTCCTCCTACGCGGGGCCCCGCCCTCACAGCTGGAATGCCTCCTGCTGCTGGGGGCCACAGGTGCTACACACTTCTGGCTATCCCACCAATGAATCCATGCAGTCAGGATTGTTGCCGGGGAACTCTAGCAGGCAAGGAATTCCAGTGGGTTTGAGACAAGTTGGTTTAAGTGTTGGCACGGCGTGGCTCACCTGTTGTGTGATTAAGTCATGAGTTGCCGCTTGTTGTCTTTGGGACGATGCCAGGCAGCATTTGTTCAAGGGAAGAACAAGGCTCTGTGTGCTGTGTGACTGTATCAATAGTCACGGGCAAACAGATTCCAGCAGAAGAAAAGAATGGAAAGTGGGTGGCGGGGACAATGCGGCAGCTGTGTTGAAAGGTATTCTCAGTCAAGAATGAATGGGTTGGTGGAAAGAAACAAAAACCTCCTTAGCCTGAGCTGAAGGGGATTTGTTGATGGTGTCGGGGGAATGCTCAGGAAACACGGGAAGGAAGGTGAGGCTGACATCATGGGAACTGGAGGCCTCTCCACGAGCTCCACACTCTCTGACCCCGCTCTCTCACCTCATGGCTTTGCCAGCCTCATTCCTCTCTCTCGGCAGTCTGCTTCTTTCCAAGGCCTCTCTCCTATCACCACTAGGGCCTGTAGGCAGATTGGGGTTGCCATGGTACCCAGGAGTCCTCCACCTCAACACAGTTTTAGGATACTCCCCAGTAGGATACCCAATGTTCTCCAGTGATGGACCCACTATTCCCAGGAAGGCCTTTAATATTCTCAGCAAGGCCTCTAATTCTGGGTTCTTTCAGAAATTCGTTTAAAAATGTATGTGTGTGTGTGTGTGTGTGTGTGTGTGTGTGTGTGTGAGAGAGAGAGAGAGAGAGAGAGAGAGAGAGAGAGAGAGAGGGGAGAGAGAGAGAGAGAGAGACCAAGTGGTATAGTATGCCACTGGACAAATGTAGAGGTCAGAGGACAACTTGCAGGAATTTGTTCTCTCATTCCATCATGTGGGTGCTGGGAATCAAATTTGGGTCTTCAGACCTGGCAGCTCCTTTACCTGATGACCCATCTTGCTGGCCATCTTCTAGGAAATCTTAAAATGGGTGCTTATAGAGTTCTAATTACCTGGAGCCAGCACATGTGGCCAGGGGGTGAGCTTCCTGTCTCTGGTTTATCTCCAGGGGTAGGTTCTCTGAGAATGAGGAGGGTGGGAGACAACGTGGCAGATGAGGGAATGACAGACATTTATAGTATGAAAGTTTTGTATGAGCATTGATGGCTGGGTTGGAGTGGACGCTGGTGTAAATGAGGGCATTGATGGGATCTACCTGTACTGACTCTGAATCCGAGGACACAGGGTTCTGCAAAGGTCAGATAATGGCATTGGCTTGGAGTAGTAGTGGTATAGCCAGGAGTGGGTTAAAGGGCCAACTGACATGTAAAATGGCTGAGTAACTAAAGGGACAGAAGCTTGGGGGCTTTTAGAGGACAGATGTCCCTGTGGGGAGATGGTCCTTGGAAAGATAATGATTAGATGGAATGGGACTGGGCTAGACTTGGGTGAGGTCTTCCTGTAGCCGAGCAGGGAGTGATGTAAGACACTTTGGTTTATGTGGATGGCATCAGAGAGGACCAGGTAATGAATGGCTCACAAGAAATACTTTTGTTCAAAGACCAACTGTACCCATAATTGCCACTGGGAGAAAACCACTGAAGGCAGATTGTGGAGGCTGAAGGGGTGGGCAAGGGGTCTGCACCATGGAAAACAGACTCACAGTGAAGAGAACAGGAGGGGTGGGGGTACACCTGAAATGAGGTGATGGGGAAGATGGAGCTGGAGGGGGTAGCATCAGAGGGATGATGGGCACAGGCAGTAGGGATGAGAGGGGCCATCCTGTGCCCTTTAAAAGATATAGATGAATAATGCCCCCAAAGCATGGGGGGAGACAATACAGAAGCATGTCAAACCACATGCACACAAGCACACATGTTCACATCCGCATACAGATACATACATGTGTGCACATATCCAGGTTAGTGTGTCTGAGGGGAGCTCAGGGATTCCGGAACAAGAAGAGTATTAGGTCTATGTCAAAGGAAGCCTTTGCCAAGGGGCTCAGAGCTTGCCCGCCCTGCACAAGAAGGTTTGGGATTCTTTGGGGAGCTTGGATGTGGCTGGGCTTGGGGGCCTATTTTGGTCAGGACCTGCTCCTCGGCTATCTTGGAAGACAACCAATTCCTGACTTGCTTTTTTGTTTATGCCAAAACACTAAAGAATAAATTCTTCCCTGCTCTGACTAATTCCAAGGCTTAGCTAGACTTTTGAGAGCTGATCTTGTTAGGGGGTTGGCTTCAGTTGAGGAGGGTGTGTGGGAGCTTCAGGCAAACTCTTTGAGAAGTGTAGCTGAAGGTTAGGAACTGATCTGTGCAGGGTTTTGAAGGGGGCATGCCTTGTATTTCTACTGCTATGATAAAACCCTGCCCAAAAGCAACTTGGGAAGAAAGGGGTTTATTTGCCTTATGTATCCTGAGTTACAGTCCACTGAAGGAAGCCAAGGCAGGAACTCAAGGCAGGAACTGAAGCAGCTACCATGAAAGAATGCTGCTTCCTGGATTGTTCAGCCTGCTTTCTAAGATACCCCAGGACCACTTGCCTCCCACATCAATTATTAACCAAGATGATACTCTACAGACTCACCTAAGGGTCAATCTTATGGAGGCATTTTCTCAATTGTGGTTCCTTCTCCCATGACTCTAGCTTGACATAAAACCCAACCAGGACAGGATAGCAGCACCAAGCTGGTTCCTGGGTAAAGGCTAATGAAAAGAATGGTGAATGGTGTGTGTGCATGGATGTATGTGCGTGCGTGTGCATGTGTATGTATGTTGGGGGTGAGCACAGACTGACCCACCAATATCAGCCTGAGATGTAGCAGAGCCCTAAGCTCAGAGTTCACTGTGTGGGCTATCATGAGAGCAGTGCTATTAAAAATCACGCACACCGTTCCAGTCATGTAACAACATGGGATCTCTGAAATATGACTGGGATGCGAACTCCACGGAAAGAAGGGTCATTTTTCCTGAATCTTAGTGCTTAGATTACTGCCTCTAATTCACTATGGCATAGGGGTTGGAGGAAGCCATGAGCAAGTGAAGTCCTGAGTGAATCTGTGCTTTTTGACAAGGGAAATTGGCAAAGCCACCCACCCCGTTCCACCTGTGAGGCTCAGAGGGACATCAAAGCACTCCTCTGGTCCAAGTGTGAATGTTGACCATTTATATAAAAAATATTCACCATGGCTTCCCCACACTCCCACGCACTTATGTGGCCCTCAGATTGCCCTCCTACAGAGAATGCTTCTACTGAGATTAGCTAACCCTGTCTCCTTGTTCAGAGATATATAGTAACACTGCCTCCTTGTATGCAATAACTCCACCTTCCTGCTTGACTGTATATAATAAATACAGTGTGCTTCTGGGGTGCTCAGCCCTTCCATCAGAGAGCCTGGCCCACCTGATCCCAGATTTTCTATGTGTCCCTGTGCCTGGATTTTCTACATTCTCTCACCTCCCCAATCCTGTCAGGTCCCTGGAACCAAGCTGTGGGGGTCTGATGCCCCAACATAAAACTACTTTTTCCTAACTGGACCAGTGCGGAGACGCGGGAAATAATGAGACACAGTCTACACAGCAATATCAGAAGGAAGTTTCAGGCTTCATTCGTTCCTTAATTGTCTTTACCTGTAAGGCAGCAGCTAAAGCCATTCTTTGTGTATATGATTGGCCAATATCTGAGCAAATTCGGATGTAATTTGCAACATTACCCTGTTGTAGAAGGAGTGGGCTGGGACTCGCCGCCCAGCTTGCTTAACCCCTGAAATAACCACACAGAAATTGTATTAATTAAATTACTGCCTGGCCCATTATATCTAGCCTCTTCTTGGCCAACTCTCACATCTGATCTAACCCATTTCTACCAATCTGTGTAACACCATGAGCTTGTGGCTTACCGGGAAAGATTCTAACCAGTGTCAGTCTCAGGCAGGAGCTTCATGGCATCTCACTGTCTCTGCCTTCTTCCTCCCAGAATTCAGTTCTGTCCTCCCCACCTATCTAAGTTCTGCCCTATCAAAAGGCCAAGGCAGTTTTTTTTATTCAACCAATGAAAGCAACACATAGAAAGAAGGACCTCCTACACCATTACCGTTTCTTAAAAGGTCTTATAGCCACCTTGTATACAGTATTGGCGTTTTCAAGTGCTAACTGTTTAATTATTATCTGTCTTTAATTATTATCTGTTTAATTATTTTGAGTCTCCAATCAATCTATTAGATGCCTGTGTTAGTCTGGAAACAAAGTCCCGAAATAACTCATCTGGTCCCTGTCTTATACTAGATAACTCCTCGGTCTGTTCTTTTGATGACGGAAGCTTACTCCAGCCCTTTTTGGCTGCAACACTAATTTGGATATATGTTACTATATCACATTTTAACTGCTGATTTGTTTCCGTATAGGGTCCTTTGCCTGTCAGCATCTCATACGAAATAGGAATCTGCTGAGTCCTGTTTCTCTCAGCTGTGGCCTGACATTTTTCTGTAAATTCAGTTTTCCACAGTAGATAATCTCCTCCTGACAGGCAAGCCTTGGCTCTCTGCTTCCAATCCACTGGTGGCAGAGCTTCTACAGCTATATTTTCCACCAGTGTCTGGGTAAAGGATGCCGTGGCGCCGTATTGAGCACAAGAGTTTTTTTTAATTCTTTGAGTAACTTAAATGATATAGGAGTATGTATTCTAAGCAGATTTCCTTGCACATCTCTCTGCTCCATTACTGGGAACAATTGAAATCCCTGCATTTCTTTTCCTCTGCTAGCAGCTTTTTGTATACAAGCTTGTAGAGGAGATTTACTGCTATTGTTATGCCTCTGTTTTACTTTTGGTGTACTCTGAACTGTGGGCAGATCTAAACCCACTATTACTGTTGGAAGAGTATTGCTTTTCTGACAAGAGTCCTGTATCTGCATAGTTCCTAATCTGTGTGATAGCGAGGTTACCATCCTTCTCAAGCCTTTTATTTCTTTCTGAACCCTGTCATTGTGCTCTTGTCTCTCAGCATTGCTGTTTGCTAGTGAGAGAGATGAAGACTCCCTTTCATGGTCTGAATCATGAGCCTCTGACCAACCTTTCCTGTATTAGCATCCAGAAACAAGGCGTATCTTCAGGGATGCTTTCTGGTCCATAATTACAATAATATTGTTGAATGCTCATTCCCACTTCTTTCCATACAGCAACATCTAAGGTCCTGCCCTCTGAAAACCGAGGGCATATCTCCTCTATGAATTCTAAAAATTCTTGTATCTGATGCTGCTGTACTCTCTCTCCTTTGTCTTTTAATATACCTTCAATCAACTCTATAGCCATTCAATTGCTTTCTCCTTGTCCCATATTTTTATATTTACAAATTTTACTCCTGATATTACTGTCCCTCTTTATTATCTGAGTGCTCACTACTCACATATCCACATGTGGTGAGGTTTTCTCTTGCATGTTCCTCATGGTCTCCTCCATACTTCTGGTCCTTTCTCTGGCATTTCTCATGGTTCAGCAGTCAGCCCTCATGGTCTCCTCCGTAATTTTGGTCCTTTCTCCAGCATTTCTCGGGGGTCAGCGGTCAGCCTCATGTTGGGCGCCACTATGTCGGGATCCAATGACCCAACATAAAACTACTTTTTCCTAACTGGACCGGTGCAGAGGCACGAGAAATAATGAGACACAGTTTACACAGCAATATCGGAAAGGAATTTCAGGCTTCATTCATTCCTTAAGATCTCCTGCGTTTATTATTCAAACACCCTTTATTCCCCCAGGTAAACCAAAGTGGAAACTCATTAATATTCTCTTTCTAGGGGATGCAGGAGTACCACCACACCTGCAACTTAGTCACCAGCTTGGAATCCACACCTCTTCCCAGGCAATCTACATAATAACAAAAGAGAGGGAGCAATACATCCTGAGGCCTTTGTTAAGAGGCTACAGCTCATCTGGCAGGACAGCACTGCCCTGGAAACCAAACAAGGCTAGGGAACCTGGCTGCAAATATCTCGTATGAAATATGGGCCTACACCAAGCAAGGATGCAGCACCATGGTGACCAGCAAACGCTTGTAATGCGAAGGAATAGATGATCGACTATTAATATATTATTAGGATGACTGCTTGTCACAGAAAAAATGAGCTTGGTGTGGTGGTGCAGGTTTGTAATCCTAGTGCTCAGGAAGCTGAGGCAGGAGGATTGTGGGTTCCAGGACAGGCTGGGGAGACTCTGCCTCAATACTGACTTACTGAGTCACTCACTTACTTTAGGGAAAAGAACAAAGCAAACACCTAAAGCATAAACAGTCTGAACAAAGGACATGAACAGAAGAGTCATAAAAAACTTATCAATGGCTTAAAAATACTTCAACTCGCACAGACTCACAAAGAAATTCAAGATCCTTGGACTGCTATTCCACTTTAATATGTGCATCTGTGCCAGCAAAGGCTTAGGAAAGATGAAGGAAGGCTAGCACAAATTCCAGGAGAGCTGCTGTGAGCTGACCTCCCAAGATTCCAGTGGGAGCATGAATAGTCATGGCTTCTATAAAACACTCCTTGCCAATATATGTCAAAGGTTATAAAATTGTACATATTAGCTGTTCTTTTAAGATGCCATTTCTAATTTTGTGACTAAATGCCTGACTAACTATATGGTGTTATCTTGAGTACTCTGTGACAGCAAAGCATTTGTGAAGAGCTGGGAGCTCAGTTTTGAATGGTGTTGGTTGTAGAAATAGGAAGGTGCTACAACGGAAATTTCATGTGCATGCATGTATGGTGTGTGCATGCGTGTGCACAGCTTGTGTGTGGTAAATACATGTATGTGTGCAGGCATCTAGTCATGGGCATGTGGTGACCAGGTGGTGACACTCTTCACATTATTCCCTGTAAACAGGGTCTCTCATTGACATGAGGGTGGCCGTGGTTTTCAACCAAGCAGGAGCCCACCAAGGTCCAGTGATCCTCCTATCTCTTCCTTCCTCTTAGTTCCAGGGTTATAGGTCACACAAGGTCACACCTGCCTTGTTTGCTTGTTTGTTTTGCTGAGACAATGTCTCTCTACATAGCCCCTGCTGTCCTGGAACTCACTATGTAGACCGGGCTGGTCTTGAACTCACAGAGATCTGCTTGCCCTTGCCTTACAAATGCTGAGACCACCTGACTTTTTAAAAGTGTGTGTGCTGGCCGGGCAGTGGTGGTACATGCCTTTAATCCCAGCACTCGGGAGGCAGAGGCAGGCGGATCTCCGTGAGTTTGAGTCCAGCCCAGTCTACAACAGCTAGTTCCAGGACAGGCTCCAAAGTTACAGAGAAACCCTGTTTCGGAAAACAAAACAAAAAAAAATGCGTATGCTAGATATCAAGGTCCTCATGTTTGCATAAGAAGCACTCTCGAATTAATGACCTCTTCTGTAATTATTATTGTTATACACACCTGAGCAGATGCTCTCATATATATGACATACCGAGTCTAGTTAGTGTCCCATATATACATGTGTTTAGGACTTCCCACTCAGAATGGAAACCTACTGGGGCTTGCCCATGAAGAAAATGAAGTCTTCCTTTCTCTATAGACATTCACTGCTAGTAGCTTTTCTTCTAGGGATAGGGCCTTGTGAAATATTCCCATCCACGTTGGTATGTCAACTGGTATGACCTTGTACAGGTAGTCATGTTGCTGAGAGTTCGTGGGAGCAGCCATGTCCGGAAGACGCTGTCTCAAAGAAGTCTTGGTCCTCTGGCTCTTACAATCTTTCTGCCCCTCTTTCAGAATGTTCCCTGACCTTCAGGACCAGGGGCTTTGTTGTAGATGTCTCAATTGCTCAGACTCCCCCATCTCCTTAAGACCAAAGTTTCTACTACTCATATTTTCTCCTCAAAAATTGATCAGTGAAGTGATACATCTAGAACATGTTCCTGACCATACAGTAGGTCTTGTGGGTATTTCTATTCATTAATATCTTGACACTGAGTAAACTTACCAAAAAGCCAGAAGGCTAGTTGCCAAATTAAGTACATACATACTCAGAGCCAAGTTATTCCTACCGTATTTTGCAATATTTAACCAACTTAATCCTGTATGACTCAAGTTTATTGTGTTTGTCAGTATGGGTATCTGGTGTATGGATGGGGTATGCTGTGTATTGGTGTGGAGAACAAAGGAGTATACAAAGGGTCCTTCTGTATACTCCCTGCCTTCTTCCTTTGAGGCAGGGTCTCTCACTGAATCTGGAGCTAGCAGCTTTTAGCTAGGCTGGCAGCCTTCAAGGTACAACAATTCTGTCTTCCCTCATTCAGCGTGGGGTTACTGGACTTCAGGACCCAAATCCCAGTCGTGAGACCTGTACAGTAAGTGCTCCTAACTGCTAAGCCACCTTTCCAGCCCAGTAGATTGTTTTGATTGTAAAACACTCTAGTGAACATTGAGTCCACTCTAACAATTCAATCATATTAATAAGTTATAGTCATTATAATGTGTTACTGAGCTTCAGTTACATTCTGATCTGACCAAGATCCTTCACCAGGGCTTGGTTTTTGGGTGAAAGCCCTGCGACTGACCTCTGCCTTATCCTTTTTCATTCAACACCTACACTCTGCATGGTAGAGCAGTTTCTCAGAACAGTAAGACCTACCACACTGCTCGTGCAACAGTGATCTGGAATTCATTCTTTTTAAACCTCAGAACTAAATGCAAAGAATAAATCTTTATCATCCTGATAACCAAGGTCTGTATGTATTCGATAAGACTTGTGGAATTTCTTTGCTCTGTTCATTTTCCTTTGATGGCCAAGTAGGAATGCATTGGGTGCCCCCTGTGAACAAACCTCTGGGTTGCAAATGTCACACACCTGCCAGCCATGAATGGCCTTTTCTTTCTTAGCGAGCAGTTGGGGTGCCCTTGTGCTTCTGGTTTGCATTCTCTTTCCAGCACACTGGGAGTGAGTTCTCATCACAGCCAGCTGGGCCCCTCCCCACCTGCTCCACCAGCTAGTTCCCTGTAAACAAATGTGGACAATGTTATGAAAGTCACAGAGGGTTGTGATCTGGACGGAGGTCCAGTGTGGAAGGTCCAGAATGTCCCAGCGGTGGTTTAAAAGAAAATGGCCCCCCAAGAGAGTGGCGCTATTAGGAGGTGTGGCTTTGTTTGAATAGGTGTGTTCTTGTTGGAGGAACTGTATCACTGTGGTGGCAGACTTTGAGGTTTCACTTATGCCCAAGCCACGCCCAGTGAGACAGACTGCTTCCTGTTGCCTGTGAATCAAGAAGAACTCTCAGCTCCTTCTCCAGCACCATGTCTGCCTGCATGCTGCCTTGCTTCCTGCCATGATGATCATGAACTAAACCTCTAAAACTGTAAGCCAACACAATTAAATGTTTTCCTTTAAAATGAGTTGCTGTGGTCATGATGTCTCTTCACCCTAACATAAACCCTAAGAGAGTTCCTCCTCCCAGACTCTTCCTTCCAAAATTTCTCCCTCATTTGTTGTGGACTAATCCTTTTGTACACTGTGAAGATGTGATGCTCTGATTGGTTTAATAAAGAGCTGAATGGCCAATAGCTAGGCAGGATTTCCAGGCACAGAGGATGCTCAGAAGGAGAAGGGTGGAATCACAAGGAGACATGGGGACTTGTGATGTGGAAGAGATGAGGTAATAAGACATGAGCCATGTGGCAGCACATAAATTAATAGAAACAGGTTAATTTAAGTTATAAGAGCTAGAGACAAGCCTAAGCCATTGGCTGAGTTTTCATAATAAGGCTTCATGTGGTTGTTGGGAGCTGACTGGTGGGACAGAGAAAGACTTGCTATGCCCACTGTTTCCTAGTCAGTCTTCAAAGTCCAATTTAAACCACCTACTGTAGTGATTTCCCAACCTTACAAAGCAATTCTTTTCTGCCTTCTACCCATTTGTTGCAACCAGATCAAGCCATTTAGAATGTCTGTCTGTCCCATGGTATATGCTCAGTGAATGCTGAAAGTCGCAGTGGGAAGAAATGCCCACTTTGAGCAACAACACCAAATGTACCAGGCATGTATCTCAAGTTAGGAAAGTAGGCTGGGGACACTGGCCATGCTGCCCATTTCAGGGGTGAAGAACCTGAGGACAGAGGGCCTTGCGGGCCAGGTTATGGCTTCGGCAGTTTGTTCCTTGTTCCAGTTTTCTGGCTTCTTTTGAAAGTCCCATCAGAAGTCGTGCTGATGAGTCCAGAAGTCATTGCAGCATTCCCTACTGCACCATTTCGGAGAGGTCTTGCCAGCTGAGTGCTTCTGCCGTCTTGAATGTCTTGAATGAACAAATAGGTAAACAACCCCAGGGGCCATTGCCCTGCTCCCTCCTCAGGATGTTTGGGCTCCTTTCTTTTTTTTCTCCCTTCCTCTCCTTTTTATTTTTATTTTTGTTTTGGTTTTTTGTTTTGGTTTTTTTTTTTTTTTTTTCAAGACAAGGTTTCTCTGTGTAGCCCTGGCTGTCCTAGAACTCACTCTGTAGACCAGGCTGGCCTCCAACTCAGAGATTTACAACCTTCTGCCTCCTGAGTGCTAGGATTAAAAGTGTGCACCATCACTGCCTAGAATCTTTTTTTTTCCCCACACAGACTCCACAGTTCTTGATGCTTTTGCTTTACTGAAAATAAAAATAGAGTTTGTGAAGTACAACATCTCACCATGGCAGCAGGCCCTTCAGGGACCAATACCAAATCTCCATTAAGGAGTGTGAAGCCAGGCTTAGTTTCTGGAGCCAAGCTCACATGTTTCTGCTGCTGTGTGCCAGGCATTTGCCGGGGCCTGGCATCTGCTGGTGGGCCAACTGTAAGACATAGATTATTATGGTTTATTTACAATATGAGGTGTGCTTAGAGCTCAGTAGAGTAACAGATGAACAAGAGGCCCCTTTCTCGCCTACCTGGTGTCTGCTGTTTGCTTGTCGAACTCTGGGAATTGGAAAGTTACACAGGTAGTCTGTTAGTGACCAAGCCCATGACCAGAGAAGGGGGCAATCTCAAGTCCCAAATTATTCATTAGATGAGGCTGTGTGTCATAAACCAATGAGATGGGGGTGGGGCTGGGGAAAGCCCTGGCCTTGAAAGAGAGGACAGGCATTTCTGGTGATGGACTGAGGGTGGGGAAGACTTTTAAAACCACAAACTTGTGCCAATCAGCATGCTGACCATCTTTGCTCCTGTCCCTATGGTGACGTTCATTTTTTACTGAATGGTGTGTTAAAACTGCTTCATTTTTATTAGTCTTTTGAATTTGGTATTACAATTGGAGCATGTGTCCCTGGCTCCAAGGGTCCCAGGCCAGGAGAGGAGGCCAGAAGGTGCTCACCGATCTAGTGCAGCTCCTAGCCAGGTGGTACGTTCTGCTCTGAAGCTGTGGAAATCAGACAGCAGGAACACAAAGGAGGGACTGGGGCAGGACAGGCATTGGAGACGGTGTCTTCTCCCTGCTTGGGCTAATGACTTGGGACAGACAGATCACAATGATAGAGACAGACCCTGACAGGAACTGGTGAATGCTAATGGAGGAAGCAGTCCAGAGAAGAAGACGGAGCATGTAGAACGGTTTATCCTCTGCCCACGTGGTAAAGATGGAAGGTTGGGCTCAGCAAGCTTTGCCGTCTCATCGGTCTGGTTTGTCCTGTTCCCCTTTCTACAAGAGTTCAACTTTCCTTCCCTTTTCTCTACATGTCTGCAAGGTGTGTTGATCCGTGGATGGATAGACAAACATGCACACCACACACACGCACACACGCACACACACACAGCATGTCCCTTCTGGGGAGATGCTGTGGCTGCATTTCCTCTTTCAGCTGTGACTTCTGGGACAGCTGCACTGCCATTCCTGCCTCTTGAAACTTTGTCCTTATTCAAGGAACAGAAACACACTAGAAAGTGGCCAGGGAAACACAGAGTTCAAGCACACAGAAGGAAGGAGGGAGCCACTGTCTTCCTGTGGTAATGATGCACCAAAGCTATTTGCCGGGGTTGGCCGAGACACTGAGCCTGATGGCTGTGCTCTATTTTTGGATGGGTCAAGCTGGTTATAAAAAGCATACACCAGCTTGAAGATGAAGAAATGAGCTTTCTATTGAGAGAACTAAAACTCACTTGAATGAGTCTGGGAAAGAAACTGAATTCAGTTACAAAATGCTGCAGAAGGCCAAGATACTCAATAAAGTACTTCCTTGTCAAAAATAAATAAATAAATAAATAAATAAATAAACAAACAAATAAATAAATAAAGGGTGTCAAAGTATTTGAGGCAAAGATCGACTCCCCTTACTTTGTGGATTTCATGGCTCAGGCAGAAAGGAGTTAAACTGCAGTCATGCCAGGAAGGAACAGAGAAAAAGTCACCCTGGCTATTGCTTGGAACAAGTTCTGCGTAACCAGTTACCATTTCTCAAGTGTTCTGAAAGCAAGCCAAGAGCAGTCTGCAGAAGTGGCGGCCGCCTCGGCAGCAGCATGGGCCGTTCTCCTCCTGAGTGGACTGCTGAGCAGCTTTTCCAGTTATCTCTTTAGTTGGCATCTCATTTGCTTTTATTTTAAGGAGAGCCTTTTGGTGTGAAGTGCCCTGAACTATCAGGGTTCTTGTCCCATCAGACCACAGCAAAGTGACCCAACCTGTGGAGGCATCGGCTTCCATCCACGAAAGCAGAGGCAATTAAGTCAGAGCCCTTTAACTGTCCTTCCTAATTCAAGCCATTGTGCTCAAGACAAAGGGTTGGCAAACTGCTGTCCAGAGTGGGCCAGTCCTGTCACAAATAGAGTATAACTTTTACATCTCTCAATGGTTTTTTAAAAAATTCATAGCAAAGTCTTATTTGTGATCCATGAAAATGATCTGACTTCAAATTTTAGTGTCCACAAAGTTTTATTGGAATACCAGTGTGTGCATTCGCGTGCATATTGTCTGTGACAGTCTTCACAGTGAACGGAGTCGCTGAACGGCTGCAACAGCCCACTGTCTGCTGCTTTAGAGAGAAAGTTTGCTGACTTCTGGTGGCCCCAACACAGCCTCTCATTTCCTGCTTCTCTGAGAACATCCTTACCTCACTGAACAACCGTCAAGAATGAAATGAGATAGTGGACATGAAAGCCTCAGATTTTGTAATGCAACCCAGGGCCTTGTGAGTTCTAGGCTTGTTCTAGGCTCAATTTTCCAACCCTATAAGAAGATTTTGAGAAATTTAAACACACACACACAGACACACAGACACACACACACACACACATATTCTTAATTCATTTGTATTGAGAGAGAATATTAGATGCACAAATACTCAGCCATTAGGTGTTGTTGGACAGATTAAAAAAAACAATTTTTTCCTAATAATTTGTTAAAAAATATCTTCCATTTTTTTCATCGGGAATGGAAATGCAATACACGGCTGCAAATGTGTGAAATTATATATATACCTCTGGAGAGGAGGAAAAGAGCAGCATGTTTGCTTATGCCTTAATTATTTAAACTACTTCTGTAATTCTGTTTATATTTTAAAAGATTTATTTATTTTTGTTTTATGTATAAGGATGCTTTGCATGTGTGTATGTGCATGCAGTATCCATGGAGGCCAGTACAGAGGGTAAGATCTCCCAGAACTGGAGATAGACATGGTTGGGCACTGCCATGTGGGTGCTGGGACTCAGACCTGGCTCATCTGGAAGAGCATCTAGTGCTCTTAACCGCTGAGCCATTTCTCCAGCCCTGTAATTCTGTTTTTGTTTTTTGAGACAGGATTTCTCTGTAGCTTTGGAGCCTGTCCTGGAACTAGCTCTTGTAGACCAGGCTGGCCTCGAACTCACAGAGATCCGCCTACCTCTGCCTCCCAAGTGCTGGGATTAAAGTGTGCGCCACCACTGCCCAGCTATAACTAAGAGCAAAGGAAATCCCCTTAACTCACCATTAATGTTTCAAAAGGTTTTCTTTCTTTCTTTCTTTTCTTTCTTTCTTTCTTTCTTTCTTTCTTTCTTTCTTTCTTTCTTTCTTTCTTTCTTTCTTTCTTTCTTTCTTTCTTTTTTTATTTCCAGTGTATGACTGTCATGGTTTGGAACTGGTTGTTTATGTATATTGTTTATGGTTGTTTATTCAATATGAATCCCAATACTATGTTCCAAGCAATTGAAAGATTCAGAACCAAGTACTAAAAACTGAAACCAGGCAGTCGTGGTGCACAACTTTTAATCCCAGCACTCGGGAGACAGAGGCAGGTAGATCTCCATGAGTTTGAGCCAGCCTGGTCTACATAGTGAGCTCCACAATAGCCAGAGCTACAGAGAAACCTTGTCTAAAAATCAGGGAAAAAAATACAAAAAAAAGAAGCTAAAAGTCATAGCTTAGAAAAATCATATTACTGTAATTTTTATTTTTAAGACAATAAGTATTTTAATAACTTGTCAACTACTACTAATTAGCTTATCTTGTATGTATATATTTAATAAGGAAAGTAAATTCTTCTTTTATAAAATTTAACTTATTCAGAAAGTTGGAGGAGACTGTGAACCTTTGCCATGGAGTTAGAACAATTTCACAGTGGTAAAATGCAAACTGGTCAGTTTACTGTGAGAGGCTCAGAGGATTCATGTTTCCAAGAATAATCTAGAAACACTAAACATATGGACTTTCCTCCTTGCCCTCCTCCTCTTCTCTGTGTTTTTGAGACAGAGTCTCACCAGGGAGCTCTGGCTGGCCTGAGACTCACTATGTAGACCAGGTTGGCCTCTACTCACAGAGCTCAACCTGCCTGTCTCCTGAGTGCTGGGATTAAATGGATGCCCTACCGCAACCAGTCCAGAACTTGGATTCTGAGTTCAGATTTCTTTTTTTTATTTTTTTTGGTTTTTCGAGACAGGGTTTCTCTGTAGCTTTGGAGCCTATCCTGGAACTCTCTCTGGTAGACCAGGTTGGCCTCGAACTCACAGAGATCCGCCTGCCTCTTCCTCCCGAGTGCTGGAATTAAAGGTGTGCGCCACCACCGCCTGGCTCTGAGTTCAGGTTTCTAACCATGACTGTTTACAAAGTTTCCAGATCAAGCCAAACGACTGCCTTGGTGTACTGCTGGAAACAGTCACCCTCTTTCCCCCATGGTAAGAGGCCAGCTGGTGGGTTGACCTGGTGGGCTTTGCCACGTGAACAGTTGTCATTAGACTTCCCCAGAAAGAAGAGAGAAACTGTCATTCTCCTGAGGTTCAGAACAAGATGGAGTGCTAGGAGGGGGAACTTCCAGTTAGGTTGGTTTTGGGGCTCCTGGAACAGCCAGGAGACATGGGAAAGCCACTGCATTGTACTGCTCATCTTCAAATGGGGAGGACAGCAGATCTCACAGCATCTGTGGACACTGCCTGAGGGGTCTCATGGAAAATGGCCAGCACAGAGCGTGGTGTGTAGGAATGCCAATAAACGGCAGCCATTTTTACTGGCATGATGAGGTAGTCAAAAAAATAAAAAAATAGCTGGGCGGTGGTGGCACACTCCTTTAATCCCAGCATTTGGGAGGTAGAGGCAGGTGACTCTTTGTGCGTTCAAGGCCAGTGTGGTCTACAGAGTGAGTTCCAGGACAGCCAGGGCTACACAGAAAAACCTTGTCTCGAAAAACTAAAAACTTAAAACAAAAAACCTAATACATTTTTTTCAGTTCTGGGGTTGCTAGACATATGGTCTATCAGTGAGCAAACACACATTTCTAGATGGTAGAAGGATGGTGAGCAATAATCTTTTTTTATTTCTTACAATCCATAAATCAGGGGGATGAACATCAGTTTCTCACTGGTTTGTGATGGATGGAAATGACTGGCAAAATAAATTATCAATTATGAGTCGTCATTGAGAACCTTAGACGGAGGCAGCTCTTTAGTCTTTGACGAGCTCTGTTCTTACATTAATATCCATCCATCAAAATGATGAAGTACACAGAGGTCGCTGATGTGTCAGGAGTGGCCAATAAACAGTGATAAAGGAGCTGTTGTCTCTTTGCAATAAACAGTGGAACTCCTCTTGACCAACGTGCTTGATAAGCGCCATCTGGAGCCATCTTTCTCAAGAGCTCATTGCATGATGTCTGCTGAGCATGCTATCTCTCTCCTCTCCCCTCTCTCTTTTCCCCTCTCTCCTCTCTCCCCTTCTTTCCATTCTCCCTCTTCAAGCATAGTAACTGATGGCTCGCTGTGTAGGGTCCCGATTGTTAGTAGCTTCCTTCCTGACTCAGGGACTCAGTTGTCTTTAAATTTAATCCTCTGCTTTAAAAGGAGGGTTGATCTAGGGGCCGGGTGTTGGTTATTTGGATTTGTGGAAGAGGGGCATAGATTTGGAGGAGTCGCTGTGTGTGTGTGTGAATGGTTAATGGGTAAGAGGAAGAAGTATTTAAACTGAGCTGTGTTTAATGAATGGGCACTGTTGCACGGTGCTTTTACGATAAATGGTATAGAATGAAAGAGAACTTTGGACGATGGACTTTTTTCGTCTTGTTTTTTGTTTGTGTGTTTGTTTGTTTTCAAGACAGGGTTTCTCTGTGTAGTCTTGACTGTCCTCGAACTCGCTCTGTAGCGAGTTCCTACCTCTCTCTAAATTCGCATTCCGGAAGCAACTTCACACATCGTCACACAAGAGAAATCATGTCTCTTACTGTCTCCAGGCTACTACTATGTAGTTCAGGCTGACCTCGAACTCAGAGATCTGGCTGCCTCTGCCTCCTAGTGCTAGGATTAAAGGCGTGCGCCACCACTGTCTGGTTTGGACTGGTTTTTAACTGAACATTACAGTGGCTGTGGAAGGCCACTGCTCTGAGTGTTTGCTTTAACCTCTGTGTCTAGATCAGTGCACGACACACTGAACTGCAATAGTTGTTGAAAGAATTGACATATTCTAGGTTCCAGGTCACAGACCCTGAAATGTGTGCACTTTAATGCAAGTGTCCTTCAATCTTCTTAACAGCGAGCCAGCCATGACCATCTCTCTTGGCCTTTCCTTTTCATCTCAGTCCACATAGCAAAAATACCTTAGGTCATAATGGCTTTAAATGTTTTACTCATAAATTTAGTATGCGTGCACATGCAGGTGGAAATCAAAGTGCAACTTTTGCAGGAGTCAGTTATTTCCTTTCAACTTGTGGAGACTGAGGATTGAACTTGGGTCATCGGACTTTTTCAGAGGTCACACCTCTATCCACAGAGCAATTTTGCAGGCCTAGGTTATGCAACTTTTTTCAGCAGAACATTACTGGTTACGGTTTTGGAGGTTGAAAAGTTCAAGATCAAGGCAGTGGCGTTAAACTGTGTTTGTGGGGTGGGGGTGGGGGTACTTTTTGGTTCATGGCCTAGGCCTTCTCACTGCCCTCACACCCATGGGTCAAGAGGTGAAGAGGTACTCTTTCATAAGGATACTGGCCCATTCATGAGGACTCCACCCTCATGACATAATTGCTTTTCAAAGGCCATGCCTCCCATAAGACTTAGGACTTCAGTGGACCAGTTTTGTGGGTGACTCAGGCACACTCTATCCCCAGTGCTTGCTTTTTTCCTGCCTCTCTCTAAATTTGCATTCCGGAAGCAACTTCACACATCTACAGAAATCACATCTCTTACTGTCTCCGAACTACTATGACAGGTTCTGACCTTGTTTTCTCATTACCTAGCAGGGGTCATGACGTCACTGGAAGTTAAAAGATGGCATCTGGATACTGACTAGTGAATATGGAGCTGGAGAGATGGCTCAATGGTTAAGAGCATGTGTTGCTCTTGAAGAAGGACCCAGGGTTCAGTTCCCACCACCCACATGTTGACTCACAACTATCTGTAACTTCAGTTCCAGAGGCTCCAACATCCTCTTTGGTCCTTCCTGTGCGCTGATGCACACGGCACACAGACATACATGCAGGCAAAACACCCATACACATAAAAATGTTTTTAAAAGACTAATGAATATACGTAATTTCTATGATTCACTCAAAAAAACCTACAGGCAGATAGATGAGTGGTAGTGGCCAAGCTGTGAGGTGGAGGAGAATGTGATCTACCGCAGGGGATGGCTGGCCCTGGTTGGTCATCACCATGAGTGAGAGGGATAGGGGAGTTACAGCTTCCACAGGAGTGCTTTACCCCACTGACACTGCCATCTGGAAACTTGGTCAAGTGTAGTCCCGGGGCTATAGTGACACATTCTTGTGCCTTGTCAGTGTGTGTGTGACCTTGAGTGCTCTTTCCAGAGTGTATGTTGGTCACATCTGTGCTGTTGTGGGTGCCTAGTCCTGCAGATGATGGTTGAGAGAAGCTTCAAGGAGCCAGTGGCTTTGGGCTGAGCCAGTCACATAAGGATATGAGTCATAGTCTCCATGAATTTAAATATAATTGATTGAATAAATGCTGATCAGGCTCTGTTGTGGTTTATGTATGTGCTCCAAGTGTTCAGTTAATGAAAATTTACTCCCTGCCCCTATGATAATGATGTCTGTATTTGGAGGTGGGTCTTTCTGGGAGGTTATTGGGATTAGATGAGGTCATGAATGTAGGACCCATGATAGCTTTTCTTTTTGGAGTTCTCACTATGTAGCCCTGACTGTCCTTAAACCAACAATGTACATCAGACTGGCTTCAAACTCTCTACCTCCCAAGGCTTGTGCCACATACCCAGCCCATGATGGCTTGGTAAGTAGAGAAGACAGACTTGAGATTGCACACTTGCTTTGACCCTCTGATACCTTCCATCATGTTCTGATGCAGCAAAACGACGCTCAAACGGTGCAGAACAGATGTTGACATTACTCTTGGACATCTCAACCTCCAGAATTAGGATACTTATAGGCCTTTGTTACCAGCTATGGAGTCTGCAACAGAAAATGGATGATGATGGGTGCCTGCTGCGTGCCGGACTGCGGGACCAGACAGATGAATAAGAAATAACCAAATTCTGGGGTTGAGTGGCCCGAAAGTACAACAGCACAGAAAGGCATCGTGAGGAAGTGTGCAGAGGGAAGTGTGGGCCAAGTGATGGTGTAACACATTTCTGCCCAGGGGAGGAACTGGCCATTGAATGACTACAAGATGGGTTAGAGAGTGACCAGGTGGATGGTGTGGGAAAGGAAAGACAAAGGCATCTCATGCAGGAAAACTTCCAACAGCAAAGCAAGGCCATGCCATATAATGTCTGGCTTCCGTGGCGCAGACAGTTCTGTGTGGTTGGAGGAGTCTGAAGTGTAGCGTTCACTAGAGAAGGATCTGAGAGGAGGCCTGGGAGGACAGACTGGCATGTGCTGTGTAACTGAGTATGCAGAGTTTCTGTCTTGGTGAGCATGAAGCCAAAATGAGCCTAGCCAAGGCATAAAAAGGTGGAGAAAGATTTATTATCTGCAGCAGGTATGGAGAGACCGGGAGTTACTTCCAAAGCAGTGCCCTGCATAAATGAGGGAAGCATGGTGATTTTACTTGGGAAAGCATTAAGGGTGAGTATATTTCTGAGCATGCTAATGTAAGTCCATCATTGAAGAAGGAAAAATGATAAGCATGTTTTTGAACATGTGCCTGAGAAGGTCGGATGGTGGGCAGATGCCTCTGGATGCACTCAGCTTGATGAAGATAAGGGACCCTTTAAAGGTGACCCCTAAATATGCCTGCTTTGCTTAGCTGAGAGTAGCTATACTCTTCAAACTCTGGGATGAAGCAGGGAGCAGAGTATTTCATAGAAATTCAGGCAGAAAAAAATGTATGTGTGTGTGTGTGTGTGTGTGTGTGTGTGTGTGTGTGTGTGTGTGTGTGTGTGCGTGCACGCGTGCGCACGTGTTTGTAAGGCTGGGCAGAGGAAAAGTTGAGTCACACCCACCTCCTCCACCCAAGTTTCAGGCAGCATCCTGGAGAACTTGGTTTTCCTACAGGTTGAGCAACTGGAACAGCGCATCTACTAACATAAGAGTTCCTAGAGGAGCATTCAAGGGGTGGTGGCATCAATAAATGATGCATTTGCTCTTATGGAGCCCCTGTGAAAGTGAGAGTAGTTCCACACCTAGATCAAGCTCCAACGGTGGCCAGGTTCACCTTGTGAAATCTGCGGAGCAGCAGATCATAGTTAAATGGTGCTTCAGTTATTGGCTGGAGGATGATGCTGTCCAAGAGGTTGGAGGTGGCAGTGCTTGCCCTGAGATTGGCTATGAACTGGACCCTGTGAACCTTATTCCCTCCCTAAGCCTTGCTCCCTGCAGAATCACTTGTCAGGGTTGAGACACTTGGCCTAGCACTGATCCACAAGGAAGCAACAGCAGGCCATAACCACACTCCAGCGTGAGTTGACTGTGAAGAAAACCCTTGAGGAGGGCTTGTCTATTTATAACATGGGTGTGCCCCAAGAAAGACAGGGAGAACAGAACAGAGTTATGATTCCTCAGATGGATGCCTTGAGTCTGAAATATTTCCCACAGGAGTTTTTGAATGCATGTGACCCTTATGTTGCTATTTTGGGAGACTGTGGAACATCTAGGAGGTCAGCCCTGGCTAGCAGAAATAGGTCACTGGGGTGGTTGATTGAATACCTGAAGACTAAAGTGCTTAGAATAATGTCTAACACAACAAGCGTTCAATATAATATTATTTCTTATAATGATTTTAAGACTAAAATCATCTAACCTTAGGGGCTGGAGAGAGGACTCTGTGGTTAAGAGAACTGGCTGCTTTTTCAGAGGTTCTGGGGTTCGATTGATTCTTAGCATCCACACGTGGGCACTCAAAATTATCTGAAACCCCAATTCCAGGGGATCTAACACCCTCTTTGGCTTTTTTGTGCACTTCACGTATGTGGTACATAGACCGACATGTAGCCAAAACACCCATACACTTGAAGTTAAAAAAAAAAATCTCACCCTATATACATTTAAGATCTTAGAGTTCTTTGAAGGAGAAAAGAAGATATGACCAGATGGGAATAAATGTGACTTTTAATTTCTTAAGATTACATTGTATTTGGTCAATAAATTATGTCAATAAATGGGACTAACTAAATAAGGTCTAGTTTCTTCTCTAGAGGACTCAGTGTTCAACTGGGGACACACAAATCTATGTAAAGTACCAGGTCATGATGGCCTGTGTGCTGTGTATTAGTCTTCTCTAGTCCACGGCAGGAAAAGTTCCAAGACCACAAGTGGATAACTGGATGCCAGAAACTGTGGGTGGTACCAATCCCCCATAAATACAGGTTTTTACTAAAGCTCAACATAAATTAGTCACAGAAAGAGGTAACAAAATACAGAAGGCAAAACTGGGGATAAGGGGCATTTGAAGCATGTGCTGGCTGGATAGGTGTGTGTGTGTGTGTGTAGAGGGGGCCAGTGTCCCAGGCCGAAGAAGAAAACAGCAGCTGGGGGTGGGAGAGGATAGTGTGGTCGTAAAAGGTAGATCTTAGGTTGCTGGTTGGCAGCAGAAGTTGCTCATAGCCAAATCTCTGGGATGGGGAGAAATAAAGGGAACTTCTCCTAGACTGGTTTCCTAGAGCCTGGAATTGCCAACTGGGAATTTGAACTTCACAGAGTGATTAGATTCTGGGTCTCAGTGTTCATTATTGTTGGAGAAGATTCTGGATGAGGGGTTGCTGTCTAGAGGCATGCTGGTTTCCTAATTCCATCATTGGTGTTCAAAGAGAGAGTTGATCCAGCAGAGCCAGCACTGGCCAGAGGGCTGTCAGACACATGAGATCTCAGGTCTTTCCCAGATTTACCAATGAGCAGCATTCTACCAGGATCCTGGGGACTCAGTTCACAGCAAAGGAGGACCCCAAGGAGCCTGCTGCAAGCTGCCCATGAGTTCTGAGCTGAGCTGTGGGAGTCAGAAGCGCTAGTGATGTTGCGGCGAGGGTTCCTCAGGGGAAACGCTAGCAGAGGGGCGATTGGCCTGGGAACATGGGGGCAGCTTATCCTGGTTTATTTCAGCCTAGGTATTTGTACCTATCATGGGCATATAGACATGCTTCAAGATGCCTCTGCACATAAGGCATTTAAAAAACACATCAGATTTCCATGTCCAGCCTCAGGCCACACCTCAAGTTAAGCCCTGCTCCCAAGGTGCTGCGTCCCATCAGATTTCTTCTGCAGGTCACAAATGGTTTCATTTACAACCTTGAGTTTTGGAAGTTTCCTTGACTCTAGTCTTCTAGATGTTTTTAGACTTGCCTCCGGCCTTCCTTTAGTGAGGACAAGGCAAAATCTTAAAAAAAAAAATTAATCTATCAGCACCTCTTCAATTTGGAAACAAAATTGAAGTTAGTTGGAAAGAAACAAAGCTGTGGACTCAAGGAGAAGGGAAAGCCACAATCTGATGTCTGAGTTCTGTGTTTCCCAGTGGAGACCCCAAGGCCAAGGCTTAGGAGCTATCTAGCACATTTCCCCAAGTGGATGAGCCTAGCCCCTCTCCTCTATGGTTTGAATGTGTACTGCTGGAGCTCCCGTGTGAAAACAAATCCCTAAATCGTGTTACTGAATGTTTGGCGAGGTAGGTAGGACCTTTGTGAGGTGATTAGCGTTAAATGAGGTCATGAGGGTGGGGCCACATCAGCTGCATCTGTGCCTTTATAAGAAGAGGAACTGAGATCTGAGGCAGCAGTTTGCTGCATCTCTGAAGATGAGGCCCTTCACAGATGATGGACAGGTATCAGCACCATCTCCTTAGCTTTCCTAGCCTCTAGAAATTTAAAACCCAATATGCTTCTATTATTAACTTGGTCTTCTGTGTTTTGTTCTAGCAACAGAAATAGATTTAGACGGCATCAAAGACTGTAGCCCTACCCTTAGACTTTTCTCGAGCTACTCTAGAATGGAATGACATTGCACTGTATAGGAAAAGCTGGAGAAGCTTGAACTATTTGTTTTCCTTCTTTAACTTTATATGGCGATTCAAAAAAATTGCTCGGTAAAGCTCCCTGGGTATATCAATCTTGCAACTGGCAGCTCACCACAGAACATTTAAGCTTGCCACTCTGTTCTCTTAGAACGAGCACTCTGCCAAGTAGTTAATCATCCCTTCATCGCAACTCTGGGAGAAGAGTGCTGAAGGAAAGTGGGTGTGAGTTTGGGTGTGGGGAAGAGTTTCCCACCCTAATATGTCAAGGGTAAATCTGAAAGAAACACTTAGGATTTAATCCAGCAAAGACGTCTTGCCAAAGAGAAAGACACTGCCACACGTGAGAAAGGGTTATAACACAGAGCTGCAAGTAGACCTGGCTGGTCGCTTTGGTTCTGTTGACACAGGAAGCTAATTCTCTGTCATACTGTGTGTGCTAGAGATGTATGTCTCCCTGTGGGATGTTCAGTAGTGTCCCTGGCTTGAGTCCTCAGTTATGAAAATGAAATATCTTTCTAGATTTATCAGTGGCTCCAAGACAGGGAACAAAGAGGTCCCTGCAAAGAACTGTCCTGTGTTGCTTAGTTTCCATGGTCTACACTGTTTACAGTCACCTGGGAAGAGGTAATCTCACTTGAAGAGTTGCCTTGATCACTTTGACCTGTGGGCGTGTCTGTGGTGGTTTGAATAGGAAATGGCCCCCAGAGGCTCATATATTTGAATGCTTGGTCATTAGGGAGTGGCTACTTGACAAAGATTAGGAGGTGTGACCTTGTTGGAGTAGGCACAGCCTTGTTGGAGGAAGTGTGTCACTGGGGGTGGGTTTTGAGGTTTCAAATGCCCAAGCCAGGCTCGGTGCCTCTCTCTATTCATGTTGCATGCAGATCCAGATGTGAAACTCTCAGTTAGCTCTCTAGCAACATGCCTGCCTGCATGCCACCATGCTTCCTGCCATAACAGTAATGGACCAAACCTCTAAAACTGTAAGCCAGCCCCAGTTAAATACGTTCTTTTATAAGAGTTGTAGTGATCATGGCAGCTCTTCACAGCCATAGAACACTAAGACAATGTCTTTGGGTCATCATCCTGGCTGATGATTGCTATGGCATGGTCCAGCCCATTGTGGGTAGCACCATCCCAAGGCAAGTAGGGTGTATAAGAAAGCTAAGTAAGAATAAGCCAGTATGCAGTACTCCTCAGTGACTTCTGCTTCAGTTCCTGCCTCAGTTCCTGCCACCAGGTTTCTGCCTTGAGTTCCTACCCTGACCTCTCTTAGTGATGACCTGCTACCTGGAAGTGTAAGCCAAACAGACTGTGTCTTCTACAACACTTGCTGTTAGTCAGAAGGTTTTTTTTTTTTTGTTTTTTTTTTTAATCACAGTCAACAGAAAAGCAAACGAGATCAATTGGGTTAGCTGGATGCATGTCCCTCTATGAGCTTGGCCAGTCTTTTAGTCCCTCTTATGCTTAGTATCTTCATTTGCAAAAACAGGGCACTACTGCTTGAACGTGGTTCATGTTTCCATTCCCTGAAGGTATTATGTAGGAACCTTTCCATCCAGGGTGACGGTGCTGGAGAATGGTGTAGACCTGTAAGAGGTGGGGTGTACTTTGTGTGTTAGAAATATCTAGCCTTTCTTTTTTTTTTTTAAAAAAAAAATTCTACAGGGTCTCTGTTTACTGCTTATTTGAAGAGAATGGACTTTAGAACAGTGGTAAGATTGTTAAAGACTACAAGACTTTTGAAGTTCAGATGAAAATATGTTCTTCATTATGAGATAGCTGTGAATCTATGGGGGTCCACAGGAGGAATGTTGTGGTTAAAAGTGAAATGGTCCGCAAAGGCTCTTGCATTAAAATTCTTGGTCCCCAGTTAGTGGGTGCCATTTTGGAAGGCTATAGAGCCTTCAGGAGATAGGATCTTGTAAGAGGAAGTGGGTCACTGGGGATGGGCCTGGATCCCTTGTAGTCTGGCATCACTTCCTGACATTACTATCTGCTTCCAGACAGAGATGCAATGTGAACAGGTGCCTCATGTTCCTGCCCTGCCTGCCCTGCCATGAAGGAGTGGACCAGGTTGACCTCAAACTCATAGAGATTTGCTTGTCTCTGCCTCCAAAACTGAGAGGATTAAAGGCAGGTACCACTATGTCAGCTGAGTGTATCTTTTCTCAAACCTTAGCCAAATAAATCTTGCCTTGAAAAGAAAGAAAAGACGGAAGGAAGGGAGAAAGAAAGGAAGGAAGAGGGAGGCCTAGTCGGAGGTCCTTAGGTTATTGGGGGGTTCATCCTTAGAAGGAATTGTGGGCTCTAGTTTCTGCTTCCTGGTATGAGATATGATTGCTCATTCTGGCACACTCTCCCTGACATTGCCACCCACCATTCAGCAATCACCGTGTCCCTGCTAGAACTGAGCTGTTATAGGTACCATGTCCTAGATTATCCCAAATTGAGCTAAATAAATGTCTTTTCTTTGTAAGTAGGTTGGGTCAGGTGTTTTATTATAGTAAAGAAAAGCTGATGCAGTGATATGTCACAAGATCAAGTCATAGGATTAAGTACTTACGTATCATCTACCAGCACATACTAGTTTGGGAATGATAATGACATTTCATCATCTGAATTAAAACATTGTGACGAATAAAGTGGATTAACTCCTTGATAAGAAGATTAAAGGCCAATAACTCTTTTTGTTTGTTTGTTTGTTTTTGTTTTTTGAGACAGGGTTTCTCTGTGTAACCCTGGCTGTACTCTGGAACTCACTATGTAGACCAGGCTGGCCTTGAACTCCCTGAGATCTGCCTGGCTCTGCCTCCGAGTGCTGGGATTAAAGGGGTGTGTCAACACTGCCCAGCTCCATACCTCACCTTATGTTATGTCTGGAGAAGCATCTGCGACGAAAGCTTTGATGTGTCCTACATCAGTGACCAGCAGAACAAAAGTCGTAGACACGTTGGATTATTCTCAGCGAAGTTCTAGAATTCTGGAGGATTCAGTCTTACAGCAGGGGCACTGGATGAACCTTGGAAGTCTGGAAAACCACAGGGCACAGTGTAAACAGTAAAAACAGAACCGAGGGTCTCTGGAAATGCTGTGAGGTTAAAATAACTCCCGCCCCCTTTTCCCATGAAAGTCCCCACTGTCTAATTTAAGCACTGCGCTTGGAAGGTCTCCGGAAGGTCTGTGGTGACTGCCCATCCTTTCTGCAGACCATAAGGCTTCTTGTGCCGTCCGGACAGATGCCAGAAACCAGAAACCATCCAAAAGACCTCTGGGCCTGGGCTGGGGGTGGGGCCAGCGCTGGGGGAGGGCTGTAGAATAGAGTCAGGTGACTTAACTGCCACTGGCTTTTTGATTGATCTTGTTATGGATGTGTAAATCAAGCAAGATGTGAACTTTAAACTGATTGCAACACTCTGCGTTATCAGGGTGTTCTTGGATTATTCAATTTCTGGGTTGATCTTATCTCCTGTTTCCCAAGACGAGTCGGAAAGGTTCCGTGCCCATGGCTTCACGGCCCTTTCTTTTCTCCTGCCAGGGTTCCTTGTTCCCAGAGTGTGTGCAGATGCCGAAAGTTTTATATAGCACGCATTAGCACCTTGGGGCCTCTCCCTTGCCTATAGCAAATTCTTCACGGTTTGGAAGAAAAATCCATTCCCACTGCGTTCCTTTTGGTGTTTGGATGTATTTTAATTGCCGCGATCATCCATCTCGAGGCCCCAGCTTTATTTTTATGTGTTCCTTATCTGTTTATTCATCTTATATTTCATCTGCTCCCATAAGTCAGTCTTAAAATTTCAGTATCATCTTCAGTGTCGACAGGGTGATTTTTCATTCTAAAAGCCCCAGAAGCATCAACCTAGTTAAGCACCTGGCTCTAGTCTTTCTTTCTTTTCTCAGACACTGTCAAAACTCAGCTCTGGAGGAAGAAGATGGCTGAACTGAAAACAATACCGATGAACTTTAGTCAGAATCAGGGAATCCACCAGGGATGCTGAAGTACTCAGGACCAGAAACAGTGCAACCTTCGCCACCCTGAGGCCTGAAGGACTGGCAGGACTGCTGGAATCTGTTAAGAAATGAGCTGTGCCAGGGAAACACCCTCCCCCCTCCGTGGATGACTTATGGGAGTATAGAACCTGTAGACTGTGGTGGGGAGGGAAGGAGCTGGGACAGTGAGGATCCTATTGGCTCTCCGGATCTTTGATTTTCCAGCTACTCTAGGATTTCTGGTCCTGCGAAAAGCTGAGAATGGATGTGGACTGAGCCCTAGTTAAGGCACACAGAATCTCTCCATCGGCTTCTTCACTTTGGGCTGTGGCGTTTCTCACTAGGTTGACATCATATGGGCAGTTCTCTGTTGGTTTTCAGTGGTGACTGTATGACAATTCTGTTTTTTATTATTTTATATGCATATAATTATTATAAATTATACGTATATAGTTATGTGACTATCTTCTCATCTTGAAAAAAAAAACCAACCTTTTTTGTTGACCAGTCTGTACAGGGCAGATACCTATGGTATTAATCAGATTTCTGTTGCTGTGATAACGTGCTTGAGAAAATAGAATTAAAAATAAGAAGGTTTATTCTGGCTCATAGTCCCAAACGTTTCCATTCATAGGCACTTGGCTCCATTGCTTTGGAACTGTGGTGAGGCAGAGCATTATGGTGGGGAAGCATGAGGCAGAGAAAAGTTGTTTCCCTCATGGTGGCCAGGAAGCAGGGGTAGGGGAGAGGGAGGAGGAGGAGGAGAAGGAGAAGCAGGGGAGAGAAGAGAGAGGGAGGGAGAACAGAAAAAGGAAGGGAAGTGAAAGGGAGGGAGGAGAAAGGAGAGGGGAGAGGCCATGGTCCCAATAATCCCTTTAAGTTTATGTCCCATGACTTAACTTCCTCTCACATTTTAAAGGCTTTGCCATCTCTCAGTGGTGTTATAGGCCTGGGACCCATCCTTTAGCATGTGAACCTTTAGGGACATTTAAAACATAAACCACAAAGAATGCCTTAAAGACTTTCTCACCCACATAGAGAACATGCAAGAAAGGCCAATTCTCAGCCCCTGCTCCTGTCCCTCTGAACCAGAGCCTTTGAGAGGGGGACCACAGGTGTGCAGCAGCAGGTCTATGCACTCAGTTTGAGATGCACTGGGCTGGATGCCGTAGAGAACGAAGTGGATGCTTCTCTCAGGCCAGTGTTGCTGTGGAAACCAGCTGTGCACAGGGATAGCCCGACTCACACCTCACCGGGCTACACCAGTGTTTCTTCCCCACCCCAGGTCCCTCCACTACACGGGTAGGGTGACTTAGAAAAGCCTGCTGAGCTACTCTAGACATGTGCAAACTTGGGGAAGCTGAGGGGTTGATGAATAACCCTAGGGCCTCCCTGTTCCAATCAAGGTGGGAGTCAGCGGATAAATCACTTCCCCAGGGTTCTGAGGTAGAGGTACAGTCTTTATGGTCCAGTGAGACTGAGTGAGCCCTATTTACCCAAACCAACCTGGAAATGCACTTCTCGCTTCCAATCCCTTCATTTTGTTCCCTGGGATCACGTCCCAGAACAAGCTAAAATATGCACAGTGTAACATTGCTTTGATCCACGATGGGCTACATGTACAATGGTGATTATAATGGGATGGAACGTTTCTGCTGCTTATTGATGTCCCAAAGTGACATCACACTGTGACACATTACTTTGTTCTTGGCACTATTGCTAGAAATTGACTGTGTTTCCAGCCACTGACAAGCATACCCCCACCATTGGACATAGTACTTGCTATTTGATGCGGTTAAGAAACAATACTGGGACATCCATGGTTTATTTACAATGCAATGCTCTTAGTCATTATTTTATAGCACAATTCTTCTACTTATTAAAAAAAATTAACAGCAAACAGACTAGCTTCTAACTGCCTTACACACCCACACACCCATGTGGGCCTGCGTGAAAATTCATTATCCCCACCCAGTGTTTCTAGGAATACTTCCCCATCCTTTTTAGCAAGGGTTATGGCCACTGCATTACATGGCAAATATCTGTTGTATTACACGGAGTCAGAATCATGTTTGAGTGGGTTTGAAAGTCACATCATAGTATTGTCAGCTCATGTGACTTGGAAACAATTGGCTGTGACCATTCAGCACAGCCTACGCCTACTTCATGGGCATATGACATGGCACAGGAACTTGTGCCCAAAACAGCTGCACTTTTGAGTGTGCTGTTTGACTGCTACCATCTTGGCATGCTTCATGGTTCATATGTGAACTTGGTCTCTGTAAGCGAAGGAGATGTGCATCATGTCTCTGTCTCTCTCCCTGCTACCTGCTCATATGCAGTAGGATGCCCAAGGAGCACAGAATTCCAGGAGATCCTTGAGATAGGCGACCACCAAGAATCCTGAGGTTCAGGATTGAGTGGGAAGGAGGAGAAGGAGGAGGAGATGGTGAGGATGGGGATGCTTTCCACTCAGAGGATTTGCCTTGAGATAGTTAACATCCTCAGGGTGACAGCAGTTACAGTCACCTAGAAGACAAGCCTTGGGGCATGCCTGTAAGGAATTGTCTAAACTGGTTAAGCTTCAGGGCATGCTTTTAAGGTATTATCTAGACTAGGCTAATTGAGGTGAGAGGACCCATCCCATGGTTGAATAAAAAAGAGAAAGCCAACTGAACACTCAGACTTCTTTGCTGCCTGACTATGGCTGCAACGCGAATGCCTCAAGACCCTGCCACCATGATGTCCCTGTGATGGTGGACTGTGCCCTCTTTCAGCTGCTTTAGCAGCCATTTTGTCCCAGCAACAAGACAAGTAGCAAATACATGTCTGAAGGGCAGAAAGAAGCCACCAGATGTGGACAACCAAGGAATCCCATCATAGACTGCCTCCGGGTCTGTCTGTGTACCAACCAGTACTGCAAACGATGACGCAGGGCTTTTTCCTTTCCATCCTGTCTTACTATGACAATGGGAAGTGTTGTGGGGTGTGCATATACTGAGAGAGGAAATAAAAACAGTGTAGCACAGGGCTGGAGAGATGACTCATTGGTTAAGAGCATTTGCTGCTCTTCCAAGGGATCCAGGTTCAGTTTCCAGCACCAACATGGCAACTCACAGGCAGATAACTCCAGTTCCAAGGGATCTGGTGCCCTCCTCTGTCCTCTAAGGTACCCACCTCCATATGCATACACTAACACACACACACACACACACACACACAAACACACACACACACACACACACACACACAGAGAGAGAGAGAGAGAGAGAGAGAGAGAGAGATCTTATAAAACAGCAATAGTGTAGCTCATGTTGTTTTCCCACTATTTGGATTATTGAGAAGGTTGAAATATACTTGTGCTGGCTAATTTTATATCAACTTGATACAAGCTAGAGTCATCAGAGAGGAAGGAATGTCAATTGAAAAAAAAAGTCTCCATAATATTGGGCTGTAGGCAAGCTTGTAGGGGATTTTCTTAATTAGTGATTGTTGGAGGAGGGCCCAACCTGCTGTGGGTGGTACCATCCCTGGGCTGGTGGTCCTGGGTTCTATAAGAAAACACATTGAGGGAACTAGGAGGAGCAAGCCAGGGTAAGCAACAACCTTTGATGGACTCTGCATCAGCTCCTGCCTCCAGGTTCCTGCGCTGTGTGAGTTCCTGCCCTCACTACTTTTGAGGATGAACTATTATATGCAACTGTGATTGAAATAAACCCTTTCCTCCCCAAGTTGCTTTTGGTCATGGTGTTTCATCCCAGCAATAAGAAGTCTACCTAAGATAACACTCATACATGAAAATGCAAGTTTAAAAAGAAATCAAAATGTGGCATGTGGTGGTATACACCTTTTACTCCAGCACTCAGGAGGCAGAAGCAAAGGCAGCAGGCAGGAGCAGCCAGATCTCTTTGAAACCTGGTCAACATGTCAAGTTCTAGGGATATCCAGGGCTACATAAAGAGACATGTCTCAAAAGGAATAAATAAGTAAATAAATAAACAAATAAGGAAAGACAAGAAAGGAAGGAAGGAAGGAAGAAAGAAAGAAAAAAAGAGAAAGAAAGAAGAAAGGAAAATGGGACAAGCTCTTGCTGCACAAACCTGATGAACTGAGGTTGACCCATGGAACCCACATAAACACAGAAGGAAGCACACAATGCCTCATTCCTCACAAAACAGCAATAAATGCACACAATTAGAAATTAAAATATGAAGTGATGCACTGAACATTTTGCAGCAAGGCAGGCATTGTGTGTATGATGGATGCACACAACTATATACAGCTAGCTGATAGAAAGTTCTAGAATAAGTAAGAGACACTGTAACCCAAGGTCCTTGTTCTTCCACTTGAAATGCACCAGTCTTTGGAAACACAAGGAGAGATCTCCTATCCCTGCCCAAGGACTTTACAGATTGGTGGAAGATTCATATCAGCCAGAGAAAAGGGTGTTGAGAACCCAGGCTGGAATCCACGTGAGCCAGAGGCATCTATGTCACCACCCCATCACTGATCCTCCACTGTGGTCCTTGGCACAAAGCAGGACCTTGACGATCAGAGCCACGCATCACATAGTATGTGGGAGGGAGTGGCTTCCGATCCCAAAGTTTGATCCCTGGGTTTTCATGCTCCATGACTCAGTTAATTTCCAGACATGTAAATGAGGTTGTGAGCACAGGGACTAGGTGACACACCTCTTCTGGTGGCAGTATTTATTCCAAGGTCACTGTAGTAAAGAGACACAAAAGCCCACCTTTGCCTTATGTATTATTCCTATCCACAGAGATGATGTTTAATTTGCCATTACAAAGTTCATAGCTTAAAGCTAGAAATGCTCCTATATGTTCCTATTGCAGGTGGACTATTGCCAGTCTCCTACATTTCATAAAACCATTTATACACCCCATTCTATCTCTGTGTACTTTATATTTATTTTCCCTCTTTTAAAACATGATTTTTTTAAAAATTATGTATGTGCACGTGTGTCTGTAAATGCCATTGGGGGCCAGAGAGGACATCAGATCCCCTAGTGCTAGAGTTGCAGGTAACTGTGAGTCACTTGATGTGGGTACTGGGAACCAAGTCCTTGTCCCCTGAAAGAGCAGCAGTATATGCTCTTAACCATCTCTCTAGCCCTGAGCTTTATATTTCTCTGCTACAAGAACCCAGGCAACTCTCATTTATCTAACAAGTTTATCCACTTCCCTTGTCTTGTCTTGTGTCGCTTCTACTTGGTGCCTCTGTTATTAGTGTATTCATTAGTTTATCTTGTGGGCCTCTTGCTATTTCTGTGTCTTCCCTGGGACCCAGCACAGTGCCTGTTATATATGAGGAGCGCAATAAGTAGGATGTGTTGAATGAATGAGCCAATACTATCTATAATGGCCTAATACAGCTTATAATATGCCCCTAAGAGTTCCTGTGTTGGTTAGGGTTGGAGAAATGGTTTAGCAGTTAAAAGGACTGTCTACTTTTCCAAATGACCCAGATTTAATTCTCGGCACCCACGTGGCAGCTCTTGACCACCAGTAACTCAAGTTCCATGGGATCTAATTGCCTCTTCTGGCCTCCGTGGGCACCAGGCACACATGTGGTACCCAGACATACATGCAGACAAAACTCCCACACACGTAAAATAAAGAAATAATTAAAAAGGAAAGAGCTTATGTGTTATAGCCTGGTCCCCAGTTTGGTGATGCTGAGAGGTAGCGTGGCAGCTGTGAGAGCTTGGTTGGGCCCAGGCCATGGCAATCAGGTCACTGGGGGTGCTGCTGGGTGAGAAGTTCAAATTGTCCTCAAGGGACCCTGGTTCTCATGACAGTTGTTAGAAAAGAGCAAGATGGCCCTTCCCTACTCCCACGACTCCTGTCCCACTGAAATCTCTCTGTCTCACACACACTCTTGCTACGATGCCAGGCTGCATCAATATACAGGGAGGCCCTCCACAGAGCCAACACCACGCCCGTGACGCTGTGCAGGCAGACCCTCCACAGAGCCAGTACTGGGCAGTTCGGCCTTCCCCCCTGTAAAATTGTGAGCTAAATGCAACTCTTTTCCTCACAAGTTTTCTGGCCTCAGGCACTGACCCGTAGCAACAGATTAAGGTAAGATCCAGTGGCTCCCGAGCTTCTCCAGGACCCCACTTCCTTGCTGTATCCATCCCTCTTTCCCTGCTGTATATTAGCACAGACTTACCCCCTCCCCCGCTCCCCACACTAACTATCCATCCACAGCAGAACCTGACGATGAGATTTAGCTGGGACGCTTCCACGCTTGCTGCAACAGTTCAGCAAAAGCATTGAAGAATGATTGATGGCTTAGTCCTGGCCCCTGCTCATTTCGGCGTGTGCTATCTCCCGGCTGTGGGTGCTTTCTCAGCACACCTGTAAAGCAAGCGACAGCCTCGGCTCCTGCGCGGAGATGGGAAAGCCCTTATTTGTTAGGAAGCTAAAATTAAACTACAAGTTTTTACATGTCTCTTCGAGGTGGCAGCTGAGGCCGATCTTTGTCAGCTCAGAGCTTTTCACACCCTGGGTTTCAGCCACAGTAAGTGGATTACCATGGGGACAGATATCAGGTTTTGGCATTGAAAATGAATGAACTCGCTTGGGGAAACTGAAATCCATGCTTTTTTTTTTCTCCTTTTGAGCTTAAAATCTTTGAATTAAGAAAAAAAAATCAGAATTTCCTTCCCTTCTTTGCCTCTGAGTTTGCAGTGTAACCAGGGTGTCTGGACCGAGAAGGGAAATGCCATGCAGGGAGGTGTATATTTTTCTCCATGCAGGGGCTTCAGATGCTAATTTCATCAAGCCCTGTGTGTGGTGCTAAACCTCATAGCCAGTGTTGTTCCGCATGCTCTGAACCCCACAGCCTGCTTCTCCCATGACTTGGATGCTGGTATATCCCTTTGTCTTGTGACTGTGCTATTCATTGCCCATCTTTCAAAAAAATTAATTTAGGATTTTAAAGGCAGATGTAAAGTGTTTATTTGTTATGAAGCTACAATTAAACTACAGAGCCCAGGGTGGGCTTGAACTCTCGATCCTGCTGCCTCCACCTCCCAAGTGCTTGGATTACAGGTATGAGCTGCCATCATTTGCCATCTTTGAAAGGACATCCTGTGTAGAGTGAAAGATTCAGGATGAACTCTAAGGAATCTCTGCTTGTTGACACTATGCCCTTCCTAGTGCAAACTGAGTCTGTTGGCAACAAGCCCCATGCATGTTGTTTCAGAGAATCTAGAAAAACACCGACACAGAAGCCAGAACTTTCGACACATGCTTCTCCAGAGGTGGCTGCGGTGTCAGGAATAGGATGAACCCAGACGAAAGTGCGCCTCGTGAGCTTTGGGCTCCTTCCATGTACCAACTGGACCTGGCCTCTTATGGAGAAGAGGGTTGTTTGCTCAGTTGGGAAATTTCAAAATCTAAAGAGCATAGTTCAGACCCTGGAGAAGATGTGGGTCTCTGGCAGAGGGCAAGTGCATTCACTAAAGCACGTATGTGATTACACATTCAGGCAGGAGGGGAGCAGGGGAGAGAGAGCTGTGGGGGTCGGGCACCATCTTACTGACTTCACCTCTCCTGAAGGTTCTGGCACCTATTAACTGTGCCGCAGTCATACACCAGCCACCACTCACAGGTGATTCTTGGAGAAAATGCAAACCACACTAGGCTATAGATTTAAAATATTGAGGGTCTGAGAGGATGGTAGAGTGGCTGAGGTTCTTGCTGGGCAGCTGTGAGGACCTGAGTCTGAATCCCCAGAAACTCCATAAAGCTGGGCATGGTAGTGCATATCTGCAGTCCAGTGCTCTTGTTGCGAGATGGGAGGCAGATGCAGGAGACTCTGCAAAGCTTGCGGGCCAGCTAGTGTAGCTTATGCAGTGGTGAACAAGAGGCCCCATTTCCAGCAAGACGGAAGTTGAAGACCAGCACATCTGAGGTTCTCTGGCCTTCAGACGTGAGCTGAGACACAATGTGGACCCTAATCACTCACACATACATTAGGTAATACACATAGAGAAAAGATTAAAAATTAGTAAATAACAGGGACTATGGGGGAAGAGGGACCAGAGAGAGTCTCAGAGCCAGAGGTCAAGGGGACAGGACTAAAACAGAATCTTCTGGACACACCCAGACCGCTGTGCTGGTGAACTCAGGGCAGCTGTGGCTGCCTGCACAGGAATGGCGCAGGAACAAGCCAGCTGGCATTCCAGCATGCTGAGGTGTGTTGGGGGTGGGATTTGGGGGTGGGGGTCAACAAGATGGTGTTCACAAGTCCCCATCCTTGAGATCTGTGGGCAGTTGATAGCTTTTGCAGAAGGAGAGCCATTTTTTTCCTTTAAAGTTGTGCCCTCTGGTAGGTTAACCATGTTCCACATTCAAGAGTTTACATCAGCACAAATTGGACCTTATTAGTTATTTAAAAACACCAAACCAAACCAAGCCACTAGGACTGGAGAGTTGGCTCAGAGGTTAAGAGTAAAAGACCTGGGTTTGAGTCCCTGCATTCACACCGTGACTCACAAAGGTCTGTATATCCAGGGAATCCAAAGTCCTCCTATGGCCTCCACAGGCACACACACATGATACATACAACATACATGCAGGCAAACCACTCATACACATAAAACAATAAAATAGATAAATATTAAAAAATTATGACATGAAATTTGGAGGTTA